>PVJO010013926.1:0-50085 GCA_004026905.1 Hystrix cristata
GGTTTTGAGAAGGAATATAAAGTGAAGCCAAATCTTACCAAGACAAAAATCAAAATAATCTTCCGGATAACTGTGTGGTTTGCCATGAGGATGCCACTTGTAAATGCCAGTTAGTGGTAGTGTAGTGGTGGCAGTTTTGAGAGCACATTCTCAGGATGCTCCTTTACTTTTATTTTCCAAATTGAGGGACAAAGTTTAGATGGCATTTAAGAGGGACTCAGGAGTGCAGTTTGACTGAGAAGTAGTTTTACAATCTCTTTCCAGATTGTTTTTGTCATTTTGGGTTAAATTGGACCTAAATGAGTCATTTACTGAGGAGGTGAGAAAGGCTGTTATAATTTGAAAAATGGCCCAAGCGTTTGCAGTAGACTTCATTTGCACATTCCCTTTGTGGGGAAGCCATCTCTTAGTTAGACTTGCATTCTAGATCCTCTGTGTCAGAGATTTGTTAATCTGAGATAGACATCATGCTGTGCCTGCCGCATCTGTGACCACACATGTGTGAGTCTGC
The DNA here is from genome assembly GCA_004026905.1 of Hystrix cristata. NCBI lineage: Eukaryota > Metazoa > Chordata > Mammalia > Rodentia > Hystricidae > Hystrix > Hystrix cristata. Next base: position 512 of record PVJO010013926.1, read on the forward strand.
ATGGAAAAGCACATTACATGTTTTCTGCAACAGGGAAGTCCAGCACTTCCATCAGACCCTCTCAGTGGAGCATGGTTCCCAGAAAGGTATTTTCTCTAGTTCAGGAAAATAGTGGAGTAGACACCTAAGCAGGCAGTGGGGCAGGACTGCAGAGTGACCCCACAGAAGAAACAGCAATATGGGAGCTTTTTGTCAGGTCCTCTTATTGTGTGCACAGTTTCAACACAAAGTTGACGAGAGAGTCAGGGTTAGAGACTTTGTGAAGTGAATGCAGAGTAGATGGACCTCCCCTGCAATCAGGTGTCTGTCACTCACTTGTGAAAACAATAGAGGATGAACATTTGAAGCATAGTGACTCTTAGAGCAAACTCACAGGTCCATTATTTATTGAATTAGTTATTTTTACATTTAAAATACCCTACCCTTCCATCAAAAGTAAAAAGTAGCAGTTTCTATTCATTCTATTCACCAAAGTTCATTTCAGAATGAAAATAACTTTAATTTTTGTCTTGATTATAAAAGCATCCTCTATGCATTATAAATTTAAAAGGTGCAAGCAATGCAAGAAAGTATAAAGCTACGAAGGGAAAACTCATCCACATTTTTCTGTATATTGTGGTGTGTGCTCCCACCAATGACACACAGTTGCTACCCATGGTGGTTTATAATCAAGAACTTTGTAATGAACACATTGAAGAGAAAAACAAATTCCTACGCACATGCAAAAAAGAGTAAGTACTGTATCTGCCTTTAACATTTACTCACCCTGAAAATCTTCAGCATGTGTTCCAGTGAAGCTAGAGTTCACGTATTGCCTTCTGGGATAGAGCTCAGGGAACTGGCCCTGAGAGCTGAATTTGCTCTTGGGGAAGACACATGGAGGCTTGCAGAGGCTGGTTCTGTTTGAGGTCTTGAGGATGCTAATCCATCCAGGTGTGAGCAAAGCACTTGATCCTCAAAAGAGTACAAGGGTGATGCAGTATAGTGAGGGTATTTTGTCCCCACCCATATGACAGGGTGTTTTCCTGGAGTCTTCACCAGAATGTATCATCCCCTTCAAGCTGGGAGAATTCAGCCTGTCATACAGGTTTACCAATCGTAGAACAAGGTCCTCAAATCCTCCACAGGCACAGCAAGTATCATTGTAAATGTCCTATCTTGCCTTCATTAAATACATGACTGGTTTTCTTCTACTTCGAATCCTTGCCAAAACCTGTGTTCAAATCTATAATAGCCAAAAGCAAACGAAGTCTCTGTCCTTCTTAAACTGTCTTCAGATACTTGTTTCAGGGCAAGGACTGGAAGGGGAGGAAGTGAAGGAACCTGAGAATTAAATGAAAGGAAGCATGGAAATTTCCAGTGGAAAGGAAAGATGGAGGAGGCCTAGGGGAGAGAATAAGGAAGAACTGCCTGGAGAGCACTGATTGTAACACCTGGTGGAAGGACTTTAGGAAACTGGAGTGTTTGATGTCGAAGATCTTATAAATTGCTTTAAAAGTGTGAGGTATACATGATACGTGAGAGGGTCTGGAAGTGCCTGTCCTGTCCGCCATCCCTCTTCCATGCGTTTAAGCATGGAAGTATAGTGATGGCGAAGGCAGGGATCCAGGATTTTCATTTTGAATTGGAGAATCTATACACCTGGAATTATCACTGAAGAAAATAAGAACTAAAAGTATGTTTCTCCCACTCAGTATGTTTTGCTCTTTGTTTAGTCACCATTCAAAGAACATTTCATAGAATGGGAAGGGCCTTTGCTGAGCTAGTTTTAATGAACGAGAACCTGCTTATTATATTAAAATTTGAGTGGAACTTCCCTTCAAACACTCTTTGTACTTTGAACAAGTTGTATGTCTGAGAAGCCCGACTTCCAAAATTAACCCATATAAAAAGTTTGATTTTGAATTTTTACGAACAGTAGTATCAGCAGTTCAAAGGTGAAACACATGCCTGAAAAATTGATTAGCTAGGAGTTATAAAATCTTTTCACATGATAGGTATTTATCTACATGTAAGTACCACTGCACATGTGATAAGAGGCCTGTCTAGAGATCAGATCTCTTTCTCCTGTTTTCTGACAGACCTTTAGAGAGGAGTTGGTGTTTTATTATTAAAAGATGCAGCATAAGAAGCCCCACGGAGCATTTCAGTCCAATTGTATTTCTTCTGGATATTAATAATAGCCTTACAACTAAACCACTCATGGTATTTTGTGTCACATATTTTTGTCAAGAAATGAGGATGTTAAAACTGATACATCTTGTAATAAACAAGCCTGATGTCTTAACTGAGAACCTACCATAAAAATTGGATTTGTTTTCTGCTACAGCCCAGAGAACAGCGTGGCTTGTGATTATGTCTTTCTGTCTGGTCCGCCCCTGTATCTGTCTGCCAATCACTTGGGGATTTATCTGCATTCAGCATTAGTGGAGAAAGGCAGAAGCCAAAATGTTGTTGATATATTTATGTATGTGTATGCAGAAACGCTGAATGAAGGCAAGCTGGGGGAACACCCACTCAGAGAACTAAAGTAATCTGTTCTTGGCCCTCTTGCTTACTTTCAGCAACCACTGGAGAGGAAAGACAGCCAGAATAGTTCTCAGCACAGTGTTTCTAGCCACCGGAGTCTACACACGGCATCCCCAAGCCACAGCACACAAGTGCTTCCTGAGTACCCACCTGCAGAGGCCCCCGCTGCTGATCAGACCGACAGCTCTGGGCAGAAAAAACCGGATCCTTTTAAAATCTGGGCCCAGTCCAGGAGCATGTATGAGAACCGACGTGAGTAACCCCTGGCTCCTGCCATCCCCAGACCCATCCAGGGCTCCAGCTCTCTCCTGTAGCTCACTGAAAATGGAAGAGGGTCAGTTTACAGACTGGGTAAGGTACAGCAGGATGAGAGGCAAACGCCTCATAGAGCAAGTAGAATCTGCTAGACATTCATGCTAGACATCATCTTTCCAGTTTGGGTGGGGTTAAGAAACGGTAGTCATCAAATATAAGGTGTAGGGGATATGTAAGAGGGAATGGAGAGGCCTTTCCTGTCCACCAACCCTTGGCTAAAAAGTGATTTCTTTTTCTCTTCAGTTAAAAGCAGTGTCAGATAAGAGCTACTATATCACTGATTCTCCCTGAGGGGAGATCATGGTACTCTCTGGATTTGTGTCTTGTGAAATAACTCTGATATACAATACGGTAAATTCGATTATAGGAATAGTGAAGAAAAATGCTTTCTTAATGGTCTCTTGGTTTTTAAAAATACTGGTCATTTTTCATACTATTATCAGTCTTTCTAAACATTCTCCTCAAAAAGTGGAAACAGACAATAGTGAGTGATTTGTACTTTATTTGTGCAGTAGTTAAGTATGTTCTTTGATTATATCTTTTTTTAGAAAAAATATAAACCTAGTATTCCTTTCATGTTTAACTTCTTCCTTTTTCTTATGAAATGATTGTCAAAGACTATTCACTATAAATAATACTCATTTACCTCACCAGTGAAAATTCCTAAAATGCTAGAATTTTAAGTGGTACAGACTGGTCTTGGTCAGGGCAGTTGCTTGTTCTGATGTGTTCTGAGATGATTGGTCAGAGACAAGCACCTGGGATTTTCTTCCCCTCCTTTTGCTGTGGGATGGAAGAGAATGTGTCAGCTAGGGGAATTCTGGGGAAGGGCTGAAATGAACTGTCCCTGACACCCCTAGGCAAGGGTTTTGTTCCTAGCCAGAACCGAGGTCACCTCCCAGGGAGCAGCCCCATGCAGGGTCCTCGCAGAGCAGATGGTGAAGGGTGGGAATACCCCAGCCTCTTCCCCGCCACTGCACCATGTTCCTTCCATGGCTGAAGAATGAGTTGGGAGGCTACAACTGCTCAGGACTCCTGGCTGACAAGGAAAGTCAGCTACATCCTTAGGTGTAAGTCAACAGTAGGGAGCACAAGAGACTAGAGTTGCTGGGGGACCCCACCACACTTTTTCTCCTGCGGGAGAAATAGCACCCTCTTACTACCACAACACATGCCATTAAATATGCTGTGGTGGCCAAGGGCTACCATGCTAACAAAATCCTGCTAATCTGCAAAGAGATTTATTCAGTCTCTGGACTAGAAAGACACCATGAAGTATCCTGGAGGCCAAGTGGAAGGAAAGACATTCCCTTTGGAATGTCCTGCACATGCAAATAGATGCAAGTACAGGCTGCGTATCCCTCTCCAAAATGCTTGAGACCAGAAGTGTTTTGGATTTCAGATTTTCTTAAGATTTTGGAATATTTTCATATATGTAATGAGCTATCTTGGGAATGGAACCCAAAACTAAACATAAAATTCATTTATGTTTCATATATACCTACTACACATAGTCTGAATGCAATTTTATACAATATTTTAAATAATTTTCTATATGAAACAAAGTTTCATGGTGTGGAATTTTCCACTTTTGATGTCATGTTAATACACAACACCAAACAAGTACAACTAAAAAGTTTCAGATTTTGGAACATTTCAGATTTTGGAACATTTCAGATTTTGAAATTAGAGGTGCTTAACCAGTGTGAACCTGAGGTCCATGCTGTGTCTTCTCCCAAACTGTAGTGATTTCACTCAAAAAAAAAAGTGCAGAAATGTTTCCAAAGGGGAACGTTTTCACATTCCCTTCACATTTCTCTCTAGCCATACAACTCCTCCAATCAATGGCCCAACTTCAAGGGATATTGAGATATTGCTTTATTGACTATGTTTCTATTTTCCTCAGTACAGTACAAATTTATGATTGAGTTTTCCATGTATAAATCTTTTTTGATAAATCAGGCTGTGAAGTACTGTGGGGGCCTCCTGGACAGAGCAGTTCTCCTGTTCAGTAGGAGGCTCCAACTCATTCACCCTGATGGAAGAAACATTTCTTAAATTTCGGCATTTTTATCAAATTTTTAAGGAAGTTTTCCCTCAAAGAAAGAAAGAAAAATAAGTAAAGTAACCATACCCAGCTGCTGTAAAAATGGAAATTGGTCAGATAGTAGCCAGACCGAAATATTTGAAATGGTTTCACTTTTGTTTCTTTAACATACAAGGAATCAAATATAGCAACACAAATGAGAATCAATTTCTTTTCGGTGATTGGAAGCTCTGTAATTGAGTGATAGTACCAACCTATTTGACATGAAGATTCCCATGGATTTCTTCCTCAGTCCTAAGTGAGACTGATGATGAGCTCCCTACCCATGGCAAATATTCAATATCTGTCACAGGTTTGCTTCTCTTCATAGCACTCAACAGTGAACCCACATCACTCTTGTCTTTGAATCAGTATTTTGTTTTATCCCAGATCAGTCTCTGCCATTGCCCTATGTTGTTTTGTATCTTCTAAGAACAACAAAAATAGTGTGTGCCCTTGATAGATATGATTCTCTGCCCTTCTTCATAATAAAGTAAACTAAGTACTCCAGGAAAAACAAGAAAAGTGAGGTCAGCAACTGCACCTTAATTGTACCATATTATCCCTTTTTGCTTGAAAATATCTTTTCCTAATAAATCTAATTTATTGTTAAGGCAATGTGAAGATAAATGTATTTCTGCTCACAATCCTTTGCATTGTCTAAATGTTTTGCAAAATACCATAATCTTCACAGGGCCTTCTGCCAAAACAGCAGTGTCAGAATGAAGCAATCTGAATTACACATGTGTTAATGAATCCATTTGAAGGGTCTAAGTGTTTAATTAAAAACAAAGACAAGCACTGAAATCCTTTAAAAGCCACGTGCTTATCTTGTATTTTCTCTAGATAACATACCAATTGCACACAAGTCTTTAAAAATGACATTGAGGCAATCTTGTTAGTAATGTTCAGGAAAATCAGCTAGTATCCTGTAGCATTTAGACCAAAAGGTGTTCTAAAGCTTGTAATTTTGCCTGTTCACAATATATTTTGGAAAGGAAAAAGGTCAAAGCTGTCACACTAACCAACATGGTAAACCTGTCCTGCTTCAGAGAGTTATGCTCACCAGTTCGGAATTAGTGACCAAGCTCCTTTATCATAGTACATTTATAGAACTCATGTGTATCTCTAGATTTTAAGAGCTATGGTGGGAGCTCTTATTTGTGTGTTTGTTCAGATCTTGGACAGATTCAGTAATTTATGCCTCTAAATATAAGACTATTCTGGTTTGGACTGCCTAGAATTCACCTGGACAAGTTGTACAAGTATCAGTTCCATCAAAAACTTAATAATACTCCCTTAAATGCTGTAGTATGGCAGTGAGACAAATATACTTAATTTTTTTTAAAAAGGAAATAAGGGTTTAGACAAATCTACAGTTCATCACACAATTGCAACAAAGTCATTTGAGAATATGTACTTTACAGTCTAATTAAACATGAGGAGCTCAAGATGGTAGTGGGAGTCACAGGAAATTCCGAGCGGTACAATTATAAATTCTAGCTTTTTGACAAGTAAAGCATAATGAAAAGAGGGAAAAAAAATTGGAATCAAACTAAGTCTTAAAATCCATAGCAGCCATGACCTTTATTGTGAAAGCTGAATTGCACATTACCTTATCAACCACAAGTAAATTAGAATGAACTAAGAGAAACAACATACATTGAGCTTTGCAAAATTGTGAAATTAATATTCCAGCTATGTCCCCTTCGCCTGCATCTGGATTGAGCAAGGGTGAGAGAGAGAGAGAAATCAGTTCCGCGAATTTTGGAGAATGTCAGAGTAAGGACCTGCTGCAAACCTGTGTTTCTCCATTATCATTCATCCTGTTTGATGTTCCCATCAGTCTGGGGGCCTGGGGAGGGAACAAAACAGTGCCATGAAGGGAAGCACGTTGGCGCTCTTGTTGGCCAAGCAAAACCCAAAGACAACATGAGATAAGAAGTGACATGCATGTGTCCGTCAGGTCTGGAATGCTGTTTGTGTCTGTAGTAGTGGAGACACCAGGAGGTGTCTCTTCAGAACTTGGTGACTCCACTGTTTCCAACCACCAAAGGAAGTCTTTTGACCACTTTAGTGAGTTGTTACTGGCATTACCAAAAGGAAATTAGCTGGTGACATGGTTTCCTATGAGAGGACTTAAAAATGAAGACAGCTGGACAAGATTTTCTTAGCTCTATCAGATTAGCTTCACTAAACAAAAAATAAAGTGACATTAATATCATAAAAACAGCTTAACCCACTGCTTTCTAATCACTAAATTCTAATAAAAAACTGCCTAGATTAGAAAGACAGCCATTTAAAGGAATGGCATCACAGGAGAGAAATTTTACAACCCCCAATACCTTTCAGTACTGATACATCACCAAAGGTACACACCTGGGTAAGCAGCATTTAGTTGCTAAAAGAGTAAAATAGTTAAAATTCCAAAATTAAAGTGCCAAAAGACTTTCTTTGTATCTTGCACGTGTGTCAGTGTTTGTGTCTGTGTCTTCCAGCTCATTCCTGATGTCTTTAACATCCTAAGTGTCCTTAGACATCTTTCTTTTCAATAGAAAACTCTAAATAAATTTGCCATCTTCCCATTGGTTCTTGGAAGGAAACAAACGCCATTTTCCCATGGACTAAACTGTGTGATAAGCCTAAGTCTGCTGGCCACAACCTCCCCTACCATGATAGCTGACACCTAAATGTGCAACATAAGGCAGCACCTTGCTACATTTGGTGTGCCTGTGAGATGAGCAAATGTTCCTGTGTTAAATGATACTGAGGAAAATGAGTCTGGACCGGAAGTCTCTGCAGAGGTGCGTTCGCTGCTCACAGAAAGACCTCATCGTCCTCGCAAACTTCAGAAAGGCTCTGCCAGCAATCTATTGCTGGCTGGAAAACAGCAGTGGTCTGTTAGGGTAATAATCCTCTTGCTTGAGCGAACCAAAGACAAGACACCACTTGATTTAATTTGCTGTTTCAATGGGGTTATTACAGCAAATACCTTTTATCTAGCTACTCAAATGGGAAAAAAAATATTGTTACCTTAGTGTGCTCAAGAAGATATTACTATCCAATTGTTTTTATGGGAGTTCAGTGGTGTAACTGAGTTCCTGTTCCATGGTGTTTTGCTGCTTAGCCTCAGCAATCATAACAAAAAAGATTGAATGAAAAGTATCCATTTAAAGCCATAACATTAAGATAGCTCAAGCAAAAAAAAAAAAAATTCTCTATCTATATCAGATCCAAAGTGCTCTGACTGGTACTTAACCTGTTCATTCCATTTCCTCCACCTTGGTACATTCACTATGCATCCTGAGCTGTAGGTGAATCACTAAAGAGGGACAGCTCTTGCCAACACGAAATCTAAACAGCTACTTTCTCCTTCTCTAGCCCATCGTAGAAAATTGGAGAAGACAAGAATTAAATTTTCAGGCCTACGCAGTCCTTTAGCCCAAAATCCAGTTAATTAAACACACCAGAAATTATGCAAAACAATATTTTAAAATCTTTACAATTTACTGCAACCAAATTGTATTTGTTCTCTAGAAGTAAAAGCTATGACACTTTGTAGGCTATAAAACACCCTCTGTATACATGAAAAAATTATTAAGTAAAAATTAAAATAATTCTTTTTATTGCCTTAGTGAAGTAACAGAGTGGTATGTAGAAAGATTTTGTGTACAGTAAGTATTTTCTTCTAGAGATTTCTTTTTAAAAATGAGATTTTTCATTTTAAATGGTCAGCCCTGGACCATTACTGAATGTTAGACATAAAATATCAAATTAATACTAAAAATTAATACTTACAATATTAAAATATCATAGACAAATTCTACAGTAAAGCAGTCATTTTAGCAATGACATGATTAGTTAATAGAGAATTTTTGTTATCATTATTGATTTTATGGATTTGGAAGACTCTACTTCTTTGTATTTGGAAATAGTAGGATTTTTTTTTCTTTTTTCTGCCCTGTTGGAAATTGAACCCAGGGCCTTCTCCATGCTAGCTAGGCATTCTGCCACTGAACTACATCCCAACCCTTGAGAGTAAATATATTTTTTGGCAAAAATGATCTAAAAATCAAATTACTAGTGTTGCTGGTATTATCTTAAAAAAGAAAGAGACTTAAAAATAAATTAGAAACTCTTCTTAACCCAAGCCATTTCCTTTCACCCTCTAGTTGGTAAAACATCAATTTATTTAGTTCACGCCTCTTGCAACAGTACTGAGGAAAGCAGCTGTAATGGTGTGAACTTGGTTAGGAATTGTCAAACAGTGACAGTCCTTTGAAGAATTGCAGGGCTCAGTAACTGTTCTCACTGTTTACTTGTACCCAGTGTCGTCTGTCATTTCGCCCATCCTCGTCCCTTTATTTCTTTGCCTGTGTCGGAAAGCTTTCATCTGCTCAAACGTCAGCAGTCTCAGTCCTGTAATTGTGTTCCTCTTAGTGGCATGGTTCCTTTTATCAGTGAAATAATGTGTTTCTTCTCCTCTTTCTGCAGTCCCAGATTACCAGGAGCAGGACATCTTCCTCTGGAGAAAAGAGACTGGATTTGGATTTAGAATTCTAGGTGGAAATGAGCCAGGGGAACCTGTGAGTGTTTTGTCTGCTTCTCTCCACAGTGCTGTTTGCCAAGACTTCAAAGCAAATTGGCAGTAGTGAGAGATCACCAAGATTGGAGCATGGCTGAGATGGAGCACTGGCTCTTTATCTTGAGTACCGTGGACTTCTTGTTGGGCTTTTTGGGTGCTCCTCCTGTCCCAAGAAGAAGGGACAAGATTCTTTCTAAAGTTTGTCTAAAGTTTGTGTTAGTGTTTATGGTGTCTAGGGGCCCCCACTAAGGAAAAGGGAAACAGAAAGCAAAATGGGGAGCAATAAGAAAGGTCATGGCCTGACCCCTGGGGGCCAGCTGTGCTGGATCTGCCAACAGGTAGTGGGCTCTGCATGTTGGCTAGCTGTTGCACAGAGAGTGCCTCACTGGGTGCCTGGGAGATTGAGAAAGCAGGACCCTGTCTTTACAGGAGTAGGGGAAGAACTTGCACAGGGGTTGGGAGACAGACAACCTCTGCGGGCCCGTTTCCTCAGCTTTACAATAAATTCAGCATAACGTGGAAGAATTGTTTTGAAAGGAGCAGAGAGACCTCACCATAAGTGTAGCTGATTCCCTTGTGATATTAATAGGTGTTACTCATTGACACTGACCACTGAATATGTGCCAGGCATTGTGCTAAAGACTTTTAGCAGACATTCTCTCATTTATAAAACCTGTAAACTTATCCCATTTTTTAATTCGGAAAGACATAAAAAGATTAATTAACTTGTCCAAGATTATAGAACTAGTAAAAGGAAGGACTAATAGAAGCCCAATTCCAGATCTTTATCATTAGCTACTGCAAGTTTCTTGTGAATTCTAAATAATGTGTAAATAAAAAAAAAGAAGGGGTTGGGGATTTAGCTCAGTGGTAGAGTGCTTGAGGTCCTGAGTTCAATCCCCAGCACCCCCCCAAAAAAAAGATATTGTATAAATGTAATTGTAGCATTATTATCTACTGAGAGGGCATGGCCACACAAATATTTTAGGTCAAGTTTAATGACTGGAAAATATTACAGCAAGTCACTAAATATAAAAACTGCTCTGCTTTCAGGTGCCAAAAGGCTACAGAGATGGGAATGTCACACTTGATTTTGCTTAATTAATTCATCTAACAATATTTATTGGGCCTAATCTATTTCTAGGCATACTACTGGACCCTTAAAGAAAAGTAATATTGATATTATAATTAGCAGAGTTTTATGCAAGGAGCTTTCTTAGATAAAGATGAAAGGAGAATAAATGAGAGAGTAAAGTGATCTGTGTCTTTAAGGGGAAAAAGAAAGAATGAGTCATCAGTAGAACACAGATAAACATCAAGGAACACAGCAAGAGACACTACTTTCTTAAAATTGTCAAAGCACCTAGTACAATGCTTTGTGTGCAGTAGGTGCTTAATAAATGTCTGTGGCATGCATGCAGACAGAGATGAATGATTGAATTAGTCCCAGAGATGTGAAGGCCATCTGTATAAGAGTAATCCAAAAGGGCAATGTTTCATCCATCATCCAATTACTCCACAGATTTATATTGGTCATATCGTACCACTGGGTGCTGCTGATACGGATGGCCGCCTGCGGTCTGGCGATGAGTTAATCTGTGTGGATGGCACACCAGTAATTGGAAAATCACACCAGCTCGTGGTCCAGCTTATGCAACAAGCGGCCAAGCAAGGCCATGTCAACCTCACAGTGCGGCGTAAAGTGGTGTTTGCTGGTATGTTTTTCATTCATTCCTTCAGACAGTGCACTGTCACTTTTGTGTGTGCCTCCTCAAACTTCTATTTTAGCAAATGTTTGCAAATGTGATCAAGCTCAGAATTTCCAGATGGTTTGCTTCTCTCCAATCCTGCAAAACTGCTGTCATTCAAAAGTACTTTAATGTGCAATTTGCATGTGTTCAGCAAGGCTTCTGGAAGTCTGTTGAATATATATTACCTACCTCTCATCCAACCAGAACTCAGCCACCCTCTTCATGTTGTGATAATTCTCAACAAAAGAGGTCATTAGAGACATCTGAAAAGTGGTAGCTTCAAATTAAGTGGAAAAGATAGGTTTGTACTATTAAAAAAAAAAGCTCATAAAAAAGTCTTGGTGGTGGTTGTTGTATATATGAAAACCAAGTTTTCTTTTTCTCCCTACAAGAAAGCTAGAGAGCCAGTCAGTGCTAGGTCATTGCTTATTCCTTCCCATCCACAAGCTTCCAACCTATTTCTCCAGACACTACATATCCTTTTAGGCTCAGCTCATAAAAACTTTCCTCCCTCCAGAATTCCCTCCTTCCTACAACTGCCTTGGATTTCAGCATTTCCTCCTTGTCATTCTTGGGACTCATGATTTACTTCTGTATCAGAGTCCACCATTTGAGACAACTAATTGTGTAAACATCTGTTCTTTCCATTGACTTATCAGCTTCCTAAAAGCATATACCTTAATTGTGCATCTTTGTTTGCAGTCCCTACCTCAAAGTCTATAAGACAGAACCCAGAATGTAGAAGAAACTAAGCATTGCATCAATTGAATTACTAAAGAAATGTGATATGAAATATTTTGAATTATTCTCCATAATATCAATATTTGTGTAATGAATACCTGTCAGATAAAATTACTTGGTAACTTGTTTTTTTAAAAATAACTAGTATAAAGCCTATTTGAAGTGGTATATAGTTAGTTACAGAATTAACATATTAAATTGCAGTGTGAGAGTCCTACCTAGGGCAGCCACGGAAAACAGTGCCTATCAGTTGTATCTTGTGTCCCTAAAGTTCGTTCAAAAATCCCTCTTAGCATAGCATCTCATGCAACCAGTGGCAGTCAGCCAAAGCAGGATTTTGAGATGAGATGAAAATTATTTGAATTCCACGACCAAAATAAAAATAGTAAGCCAATGTGATTTTTTTGTTTTAGGTCCATTTCTAAAATCTTAAAAATCTTTGAAATTTTCGGCTTTACGTAGGGCATGTTAAATCTGAGAAGAGACATTATTATAGTAAATGAAATAAACTAGTTTTGCAAAAGGCCAACTCCTGCATGATTTCCCTTTCTTGAGGTATCTAGAGTAGTCAGATTCATAGAGGCAAACAAATAGAATGGTGGTTGCTGGGGCTTATAGAAGGAAGAAATGGAGAGTTGGCATTTAATGGGGATAGAGTTTCAGTTGGGAAAGATGACAAAAGTCTGGAAATGGGTGGTGGTGATGGTTGCACAACAATGTTAATGTACTTATACCATTGACTTGTACGTGTCAAAATGTTTAAAATGGTAAAATGTATGTTATGCATATTTTTCCACAACGTAAAAAAAATCACAAAAGGAGAAGCTGTGGGAAATAAATACAGCCTTACCCACAGCCAGGACATAATACACATTTTGACTTTAGTATGGTTGGTCTCACTTACCGTATCGGTTGTTGGGTGCATTACGAATTCAGCTAACAAAGCAGTAAACCTGGAATGATGACTAAATTGGACAGAGGCTAATGCCTCCAGTTTCCCAGAGTAGATACTGACATATGGCAGCCAGAAGAGAAACTATGTGCACCTTCCCAGGCGTGGTCGTGAATTCCATGTGTAGAAGTTGAAAGGTGCAGTCCACTCATGGGAGCCAGCAACACCTGAGCAAAAGCCTCACTCACAAGGGATGACAGTTCAGATGTGCGGCTGAGGCTGTATGTGTGAAGCCAAGATGGTAGCTGGCACTAGCGCAGCCTAATCTATGCTTGGTATAAATTTCCTTTTGTGTAACGGGATTACTATTTCAATGTGGGCTGCTCTTGCTGAGTGCCCTCTTTGGTGTGTATATGGGACCAGCATTCCTGGACGGTGGACATTTAAATGTCAAGAGAAACAAATGTGGTAGCCCACCTGTAATCCCAGCACTCTGGCAGGTTGAGGCAGGAGGATCACAAGTTCGAGCCTAGCTTGTACAATTTAGACCCTATACGAAAATTTAAGAATTTTAATTAGGGCCTGGGATGTTGGCTGGTGCCCCTTCCCCCACCGCAGTAGTTGCCAGGAAGGCTGCTTCCCGTGGGTCCGGTCCACCTCCGAGCCCTGCCTCTGTTGCAGCGCCCAAGCCCACGGAGCCCGAAGTGCCGTCACCCGCGTCCTCGCACCACAGTGGCACGCAGCCGGCCTCGCTGGCCGAGGGCAAGCGCACGCCGCAGGGCAGCCAGAACTCACTGAGCACCGTGAGCTCGGGCAGCGGCAGCACGAGCGGCATAGGCAGCGGTGGCGGCGGCGGCAGTGGTGTGGTGAGCACAGCTGTGCAGCCCTACGACGTGGAGATCCGGCGCGGCGACAGCGAGGGCTTCGGCTTCGTCATCGTGTCCTCGGTGAGCAGGCCCGAGGCGGGCACGGCCTTCGGTGAGTGCCGGGCGGGCGCTGGAGGAGCAGGCGTGCGGTGGCGCCTCCTCAGGAGTAAGAGTCTTAACGGGGTGCAGTTTATCCGGCAGCCTTTCCCTTCTGAGGGCTGGGGGTTTTTTCAACCCTTCAGCCTTCATTCTGAATGATCATGCACACTGCAAGCATTCAGGAGACTTCCAGAATATTTGATTAGCACCCCCTTGACAATATGAAGTATTTTTGCAAGAGAAAGATTTTAGAAAGTTCTTTGAAATTTAACCCTGCTGGGTGCACAAGCAAAGAAAAATAGGAATACAGATAGTCCTCAAAACTACTCATCTATCACTCTTTCTCATTACAGTGAGTTATAAATGTGTACTCCAAAAGTTATCCACCTGCCTGGCTAGATTTTTTTAAAGTCCTTTGTCATCTCCCAAGCACATTTGTTTAATCAATGTGGAATGTGATGGAAGGGTCAGAGCTGTTGCAGGCTTTGACCTTTACCCCAGACGATTTGACCAAATAGAGTCTTATGCTCAGTGGCCTTGGTCACTTGCTGGCTAAAATCAACAGGGTGTTACAGCCCCATAGAGTTCCAGTGCAGTAGAGCTCATTTGCCTCTATTTAGCCTTGGTAAGTTGCTTTCCGCAAAAGCTGACCTCCCACCCCCAGTTTTTTGTTCAGAGGTGACACTCGGCCAGGTCCGTGCATGTGTGGCTGCAGTACTAACAGTGCTTCTGTGAGCTACACTAATAAAGTCATCACAGCATGGCATGACCAAGGCAAGGGTTTTTTGTTTTGTTTTTTAAATTAGTTTTAGAAACTTTTCTGCTTACTTTAAAAATAAAGAGAAGGGAAGAGAGAGGACAAGAAATCCCAGGTTTTTTCTTCAGATCTAGAATTTAACTGTCCCCATACCCTGCGATGCTCTTAGGACTTCAGAATTCTCCCTTTCAGTCTCTAGGAAGAAAGAACAGGTGTGTCTGGTGGCGAGCTATGTGTTATATAATGAATATGGGCTATTTTCACTCACAATTCGGTCTTTGATTGTTTTCTTCTGGTTTTTACAATCAACCAATCAAACTTCCCCTAACACCTTGCATGAGACTTCTGAGCTGGGCAGAGCTTTCCTGATACCTGCTGTTCCATACCTTCATCATGCCAGTTGTGCTTGAAAATGAACTAAGCGTAATCAAGATCTTGAATTTGAGTATGGATGTTTCCTACTATACCCACTTGTTTAGTTCCAGTGGACAGTTTTTCCTTTTTGAAATTCTTTGACATTACAACCAGCACCACAAAATCAGGCAAATCTGCCAGAATACAAAGGAATTCCAGTGCCTTTTTCCACATGTTCTCTTTCAGGTCTAAGTTGTAATGGAAGTTGCTCGCTTAGTTCCATTGTCTCCCGTGTTAACTTCATAACCCTCTTCAAAAGGTGGCTCAACTGCATAACTCTCTTCATAGTTCCTAGAAAAACAAATTCTCAAAATAGATGAATGTATATAAGAAATATGGAAACAATTACCTAGAAAGCCCATGTCAGCTAACTTTCTTCATTTCTGTAGGAGTTAGCTGTAACATGGAGCATGTCAAAGTGCACAATAAGCCGACTTCTACCAATGCCCTTCTTCTGGTATTTCATATCATCGTTGTACAGTGATTGATAATGAGAAAGGAGAAGGAATGATTTGAGCTTAGCTTTGGATCATTGTCATTAGCCTGAATGGGAACTAGATTTTCATATCCCTTTGAGGGGACTTTTGTGAGGCAGGAGAATGATTTCAGAGCTGATGAGCCCACTGGACCCTACCCTGAAATCTCATGAAATGGGCTGAGTCAGCAGAGGTCCTACAGGGAAGATCATGTGTCAGAGTTAGGTGCATTCTTGCCTCATTTCTTACCATCACACCCTTGCTCTAAAGCATTTGGCATTTTTGAATGGAAGGCAGAAAGTGTTGATTCATTAGATGATTTCGGATTGAATTTCTGGTGCCAGACGACTCTTAGAGCTTACCAGAAATAGTGATCATTTTCCTAAATTGAGAAAGAACAAAACATTGGTAGAAGCTTAAACATCAGCTGGCAAAAATGAAGTGACATGAACACGGAATGGGTAAAACACCCGTCCCACTCTGGGTTTGGCGTTTACAGTCCTCAAATAAGCCAAGAGCAAGTCATTTGGGGGCTCTTAAGACTCATTGATGTTCCCAGATAGTCCAAATTTTATAGTGGTTTTAAGGAAAGAAGCTGGGATTTCCCCCTCATTTTGAGTCAGGAAAGCACTACAGCCTTGAGCTCTAGGTTCAGGGTGGTGGCTTCTTAGACTCCCTGAGTATTGCCAATGTTTTGACCATGGGCACAGAGCTCTCCTTTAATAACATTTGCTTAATGCTTTAATTAATTAACACTTAACCTTCTCTTTCCCTTTTCAATCCTTTTTCTCCTCCCTTCACTATATTCCTACATAACTTTAAAAAATTAAAACTCGATATCAAAGCAGGCAATGCATGTGTGGCTATGCCTCACAAAATAGGTCGGATTATTGAGGGGAGCCCTGCTGACCGCTGTGGCAAGCTGAAAGTAGGAGACCGGATCTTGGCAGTAAATGGATGTTCCATCACCAACAAATCCCATTCAGACATTGTCAACCTAATCAAGGAAGCAGGAAACACAGTTACCCTCCGCATCATTCCTGGGGATGGTAAAGTATACCTATTGTCTCTTTCTCTAGCTCTCATTCTTGCTTTCTGTCTTCCTTTCTTTTTTGTTACTATTCATGTAAGTCAGTAGTGTTGATGTAAAGGCAGCTTTATCATTCCTAACTGAACGTGTCCATCAGGCCAACATAAACCGCTGTTACTAAACCACACCTCACCCTCTTAGCTGATAATTTTCTAGCCCTGTGACCCTGTCTTGGTGCAGATATAAAAATTCCAGAAAATCTTTAGCTTTCCCAGTTTTTTTGTTTTTTTGTTTTTTGTGAGTATGTATGTCCTTGTGTTCAAAACCATAAAATTGTTTTGGTACAGGTAGTAAAGATCCCCTTATGTCTTATCTAGAAATCATTAGTGATTTTTTTTTTCAACAGTCGCTCTCATAATATGGTGGCATCACAAAACCTACCAAATGAGGGTAGTCAGTGTAATGTTGTTATTTTTTTTCAAAATAAGTGAGTGTATCAAAATTTTTATTTCATGAGAAAGTATCAGAGTTTGTGCCTACTTGATTGTTCCGAATTTTTAGATGTAGATGAAGAAAAAAATAAATGTCTAAATTCATGATAGCTTATACCTACATTAAACTAGGCCTATTCTTATTTGCCTCTTTGCTTGGCTGGTTAAATTCAGGTCTTTGGTCCTTTGATACCAGCGGCAGTTCTGCCCCCGGAGACACTTGGCAGTGTCTGCAGTGGGTGCCGAGCAGCATCTAATTGGAAGAGGCCAGGAATGCTCCCAAACATCCTGCATTACACAGAACAGCCCCCCACAGTAAACTTACCTAGAACAAAATATCCGCACTCATCTTATTGTTCATATTTTACAAACATGCTATTGATACGCCAGTATCAGTGAGTATAAATTATTTAGAGACTTAAATTCCAAATACTGACTTCATTCTAAATTACCTTTGTCCTTGGGAGGTATGTTAGCTTTCCATCACTAAATACCTGAGAAAGACAAAAGACGTACTTCGGCTTCCATTTTCAAAGGTCTCAGTCCATCATCAGCTGACTCTGTAGTGTACCACCACTGCTGGCTCCCACTCTGCCATTCATATATATTGAGGGGCAGGTGGGAGGTGAGTTAAGGGCAGAGCCTGTTTTCCTCTGAGACATGTGCAAGGCTAGTAAATACAGAGTAGAAGCAAAGAGAGGCGTACAGAATAGGTGAACATGCCGAATCTGAATTTGAACTTTGACAAGTCAAACCATACTTAGGGTTCTGTCAATGTCCGTGCACTCTAGGTGGGAATAAGACTTTTATCAAACAGAGCAGAACTGTACTGAGCCAGGCTAATGTGGAATCAAGTTCAAAACAGTGAAAGTATTTGTAAGTTTTAAAATGTATTATTTAAATTGTGGCCTTAAATTTGATTCTCTTAATCAAAGTATTTGCTTATACAGGAGATAGAACTTGGCGACAGAGATGCTGCTTTTTTCTCGGCAAGGGCTTCTCCCCAAACTTCTCACATATCTATGGGATTTATATTTTCCAGTGTTGCCATCAGATATTTACTACATATATGTTAAAATATTTATGAAAGAAATGGTTGTGTCCTTTGTTGATGTGCTTGGCTTTTTGATGTGGACTCCATAAATGAGGCTGAGGACATGACATGAGAAGGAGTAAGAACTGTGATCCCTTGTGCAGACATAGGGTGAAAGAAACACTGTCAGAAGAGTGGGTACCCCTATTCAGAACAGCCTCATGACAACCCCTTGAGAGCCAGGATTTGCTTTTTTTGATACATGATTGCTATGGAAAGTGCAGTAATACCCATTTTCATTCCTCTGGGAGAGCTATATAGATGTAAACACTGTTTCATAAAAGATGTGGAGTATTTTCTGGAATTTATCTTAAAAATATCCAATCTGCCCATCTGCCTTGGAGTTTTAAATGTCAAATATATTGATAGCCCTTTGTAATATTGCTACTGGAAGGTAGGGAGACCTGTACTCACTTCAGCGCCTTCTTTTATACTGGTGTTTTGTTTTGTTTTGTTTTGTTTTGTTTTGTTTTGTTTTGTTACACAGGACAAATTTTGCTTTAGGAATAGAACTATAAATTTTTTATAATGGGCTTCATCTCTATATTTGTAAAAGAGAGCCTTTAAGTATATACAATCTTGGTTTAATGTCAAATGGAGACTGAAATTCTTCATTTAAGTCATGAAAATAAGTATGACTTTATTGATATTATAAAAGCATACTGGAAATCAAGGGCATTCTAAAAATTATTTTGGTGCTCTGAAAGAAGCCCATGAAATCCCATAGTCAAACTGAGTATTTTATATTTTAATTTATCTGTTATGGTGCTTAGTGAAGTTGGTGATATATATGCAGTAAAATGAAAACATTGCTTATTTGAAAGGAATTAGGTATGATTCTTTCATACCAACACATTATGCCCATGTAAGTGGAACTAGAAGTCACCTGTCAGGTAGGTCCTGAGCTGAATTTCCTTTACATTCACATCCCTCTGGGGTGACCTTGGACATGTTACCTACCTTTTATTTGCCTCGGTGTCTCTGTTTATAAACTGGAGCAATAATTGCACCTGTTGTGCCAAGCGATGAGGATCAGTTGAAGCAGAGTGTGTGGTGACGGCTTTAGCACAATGCTATGTGGCACACTGTGGATGGTTAGTAAATGGTAGCTGTTCATAGATTCAGAAAACAACAACATGAGGAAAATTCAAAGGCTCAAATAGCATTTTAGAAAATGCTTAAAGTGACTGGGAATTTAGCTCAGTGGTTATAGTGCTTATCTACCAAGCACAAGGCCCTGAGTTTGATCCCCAGCACCAAAAAGTGAAGAAGAAGAAGAATGCCTAAAGTTAAGCTTCAATTCCAAATAGATTTACATGTAAATATGATTGGAAAAATAGTAAATGAAACATAGGGGGAGAAGTACTAAAGGCGTTCTGTTTATGTGTGTATTGAGTGATTATCTGTTATACCTCATCAGATCATGAAAGCAGCACAAATATACAAATTACTTGAGAATAGGATCTGATCTGCTTAGAAAATTCCAGCTACAAACAACACACAAGAACTCTAAAAGGAAAACTTTACACAAGTTAGTAACTGTAATCACTTTAATTACAAAGAGACATTCTTTGTGGTATCCTGATTATGATTTCCCCCTGGTCCAAACAGTCTTGTGATTTCCCAGACAGTCTGCATAGAATTAATTACAATGAGCAATATAAAGTTTGTTAAAGGACCAGTGCATGTGTTTATGAAACTTCCGGCAAGTCACAGTGACAGACTGTGCTGTCGTCTGTCCTGTGTGTTGACATGGGCATGCTTCATGGCAGACCGCTTAGATGCGTCACCTCAATTCTGCCAGTTAACTGCCTTTGAATCGGAGCAATAGAAGGAGCTAATGTCCTTCCAAGGTGCTGAGAAAAAATTAATAATGTGTTTTTACTATAATAATAAATACCAAAAGAATGTTAATTATTTTTTAGCATTATAAAAGTGTCAGGTGCTATCTCACTTTCTTCTGGTATAGTCTTTGTATCAGTTTCTTAGATTCTTCCTCATTCCTCTTGTGCAGATAAGGAAACTGAGGTATTGAAAATCAAGTAACTTTGCTTAAGTTCTGCCTGTCTAGTAAATTGCAGAGCTGAGGATGCAAAGCAAAATGGTTCAGACTACAGTTGGACCTTGAAACCACTAGGTTAACCCACTTCCCAGTTAGCTTGAGAAGCAGCACCTCTCCAAATCAGAGGGTCACAAGGCACATGGGCCCAGGAAATGCTCCACAGAGTCTACAGGAGCGACAAAACAGACACCCATGGAAACTTTCCCTTTGTGTCATCTACAGCTTTCCAAACTTAATCGATCATAAGTTCTTTCCCCTCAGAATTTATAGAAATATTTGATAATAGATTAGCCTAAAACATGAAGTTTGGCCTAAAACATGAATAGAATTCATGCAATAATTCTCTTTATCTAACTGTATTTTCTTGTTAATTTTGTGCCTTGGCTATAGGAATAGTGAACTTTTATCACTTCAGTAGAGATTGTTAAAATCCTATATAAATTTTTCATTCCATGGAGAACTTAAAGTTGTTCCCATAGTAATAAACCAAAAATCCTTACTTGTACTAAGGCCCATAGCTGCAGTAAATGTGTACTGAGTGCTTACTGCATGTCTAGACCTATGCTAAACATTTCCTGTCTTTTTATCCATGAAAAGAGAATTATTGTCATCATCCCCTTTTATGAGATGAGAGCAGTGAGACACATAGCTAACAAGTAGGGGAGGGGAGGATTTGAATCCAGGCCTGAATCTCAAACCCATGCTTTTAACTCCTCTCAATGTGATGAAGACAAAATAACGGGAAACCTTACCCAAGTTGAGTAATATCCTTAAGAAACTAAAATGGAAGATAGACACAGGCATTTGGGATATGTGAGATGTCTCTTGTTCCAGGACTGCAGTGGAGAGAGGAGATATTCCAGGTTTCCCAGTTTCAAGTACTTATAATGTTTTCCCATAGAAAACTTGTTATTTTGGATGGATAGATATATGTATTCAACAAACATTAAACTGTTACTGTGAATCATAGGAAACTTGTAGACTTCAATGTGTACTGTGAAGTAAATGGCCACTTGCAGGCTAATCTGAGCACCCAACTGCCACATTTAGCATTTTTTTAAATTTGAAAATATACATCAAATTCCATAGAGTCAACTTAAATATAAATATTAAAAGTGCGACTTGTTTATAGTTGGTTGCCGCCTGCCTTGATCTTAAGGGAGAATTAATTAGCAAAGGAATATTTAACCATCACTGTGTGAATTATTAAATTTTAATATATGAATGTGGGTGTGCAGTCTATAGTTATACACATGAGTATTTTCACATTCCAAGACTCTAAACAAGGTGATTAATAAAGTTGCTGATGAATGTGATTAGTGGAGAAGAAAGTCAATTTACCTAGGAAAGTCGACTTAATAATCATATTGATAAAATAAGATGGCTTTGTGATTTATAACTTATATTTACAAACTGTGCTTTTTCTAATGTTTAAAATTAATCCTTCATGAATGATACTAGATGAGCTCTATCAAGAGTTGCATATTTTCACTTGTGCTTCATTAAAAGCAGTGGAGAAGAAAGTGGATGATGCTTGTGTGTCTTTAACAAGACATTAGCACACTTCTGACCTTAATACTCACACAAGGAAATGAAGCAGACTCACCTAAGTACTGTTGATAAATTGCAGGAAGTGTTAGTGGAGACATTTACTATCGGCCTGTGCAATTCTGGAAGGTGACTCCAGTATGGTATCCTGTTAGTGGGGGATGCCACCTACCATGGCAGGGGAGGAGCAGAACATACCTACCTTGGCTATAATTTTAGAGCAACACTGTCTTTGGCAAACGCTTTATTCCCTTTGTGGGAATGTCTAGTTGGGAGGAGGGTCATGGGGCATGCGTAGCCCATATCAGAGGAGACAGAGTGTTTCATCAACCTAGTGATTGAT
The DNA here is from genome assembly GCA_004026905.1 of Hystrix cristata. Taxonomy (NCBI): domain Eukaryota; kingdom Metazoa; phylum Chordata; class Mammalia; order Rodentia; family Hystricidae; genus Hystrix; species Hystrix cristata. Next base: position 22,590 of record PVJO010013926.1, read on the forward strand.
AGAATGATCAAGTATAACCGTGTGAACTGGGGACAGAAAAGCCAGGATTCTCATCTCCCTTTTGGAAGATGTCTTCTCTAAGGCCCTCATTTCTTTATGTTCGGTCATGCAGAGTCCTCGAACGCCACCTTGCTAACCAACGCAGAGAAAATCGCCACCATCACCACCACACATGCCCCTTCTCAGCAGGGGTCCCAAGAGACAAGGTCAGCTGTGGCTTTGGTTTCTCTGTTAGGGTGAAGGGGGAAAAGTGACTTTCAGCATAGTTATATATATCTTTTATTCTTTCCCAGTACCCATTTGGGTTGCTGGTATATTTATTTTTCTTTCTTTGGCAGGACTACCACCAAACCAAAGCCAGAATCTCAGTTTGAGTTCAAAGCACCCCAGGCCACACAGGTAAGGGCCATTACTCCTCTTTTTTTTTTTTTTTTCTGTGTACTTTGTTCATTTCCTTCCAATTTTCTGAGGCTAGTACAAAATAGATTTTAAAAGACATCCTTAAAATAAATAATCCTTTATGCAATGATTTACCAAATGTGTACTCACATTTAATTGTCTAAGGAATGACATTTTATTTTACTGCCTTTGAAAAATATTCCCAGATACCTTTGTCTAGGGTGAAAATGAAATGCTCTCACAAGGATCAGTGATGAGAGGAAAAGCTAAGCAGATAATGTCTACTCCTAGTTTTCAAAAATGTATTTCTGCCAAGCGTGGTGGCACATCCTTGTAATCCCAGCACTCAGTAGACTGAGGCAGGCATATCACATACTGAGTTCAAGGCCCGTGTAGACTACATAGTGAGACCCTGTCTCAAAAAAAAATAAAAAACAAAAAACAAAATTTGTTTCTGCCATGAAAATATCTCTTTCGATAAAGTGTTTCTCAGGCTTATGAATTTCAGGTGAACACAGAACAATAGCAGTAGAGGGTGCACAAATAATAGTAAGTGATGCAAAATTTGGGAAATAGTAGGTGATGCCAAGTTAAATAGGTTATTTTTTTACTCCCCTCTTTGGAGCCTTTGGTAGTCCACTCGTGATTCCCCCCATGTGGGAGAGGAACCACTCCCAGAGTGTAGATCTTGTGTTGCCATCTTAGGATGGGCACTGCTAGCATCTAACAGGCACGGGTCACAAAGCAGAATGCCCAACAGCAGACGGGTGGTATCGCGAAAGGACAGATTCACCCACGCCCAATGCAGATAGCAGCCTCGCTGAGTGAATGCCGATACAGGCATGTTGTGGTCAGGCATGTATACAGGTAAGCGTGTGAACATTTCAAACTCCTGATCTCCAATTTCTGAGATTAACAAAGACTAATGGCGATGATTAGTAAATGACTGAGTCACCAAGAGGGAGATAGAGAGTGGACCTTTTTGCCAAATTGACGTAATAGAGAATGTTTGGGAAGAGATGAAGAAAAATGTGTGTGGGCATAAATTCTCCTAGAATTACTGCATTTGATTTCTTTAAACAGGAGCAAGATTTTTACACTGTGGAACTGGAAAGAGGAGCCAAGGGATTTGGCTTTAGTCTTCGAGGAGGTCGAGAGTATAACATGGATCTCTATGTTTTGCGCTTAGCAGAGGATGGGCCTGCAGAAAGGTGTGGAAAGATGAGGGTGAGTCGGGAAAGGAGACTGGGGTAGACGTAAGTAAACCATCAGCAGCTTCCTGACACACATGGTTAGAACATTCGTGTTCATGAGAATTATGTTCTCCAAAGTTTTAAGATACTCCTACCCGACCCAACTGTATATTTCTTCCTAAAGTATTGTTAGTTGAAAAGATTAAAATTACTGACAAATGCCTTGAAGTAGGTGTTCTCTGAATGCCATTTCCATAGTTTTTGTTCTTACTTGAAGCAGGCATCACGTGACGAGAATTCCTAGTTACTCAGGATGCTCGGGCAGCAGGAAAACCTTGTGACCTGTAGATTGTAGGTTTGAGCCCTGTTTCTCTAGCTAGTCACCAGCTGTCTTCTCTTGGACCAGAGACAGCAAGTTGACCCTCTGCCGTAGCAAGAGGACAGCAACGTCACAGTATTGATATTCAGAGTTCTCTATACCAATCAAAGCTGCAAATTTTAAATACACAAATGCCAGAAGTTCAGCCTGCTCTGTTTAGCTGTGTAGTGTCTATTGCCATGGACAAATGTGTCATTCTCCTGGGCAAATTAGAAGATTAGGGAAAGATAAACTGTCTACTTGTTATAGATAGTCGCCCAGACTGAGATATACGTGTGCGAAGCCATTTGCAACCAATTAAAAGAAATAAAGTCAGTCAGGTCAGGAGAGGAAGAAAAATGAATTAAATTGAGCCTGAGCAGAAAGAAGAAAAAACTGACCAAGAGTAAAGAAGTCAGTATTGTTTAGTACTTAAGGCACAGTTTTGATCTTTAAATTTCTTCAGACTGAATTTTTAACAATGTTTTTCTTAATTGAGGAAGCATAAGTAGAGCATGTTTCAAACACTAAGCAGTGAAAAGTGGTGTAGACATATAAAAACACAACTTCCAGGATCAAACAGTGTACCAGTTTTTCGTGTGGCCTGTCCTCTTGTATATACACGGAGAAGATATTCAGTGGCACACACACACACACACACACACACACACACACACACATATATTCCTTTCGCTTGAGTTTTAAACACATGGAAAACAATTGTGAAATATATGTGTTCCTTGGTCTTGACTCATTCTTAAAACTTTCTGATGGAATGGAATGTCATGGAGTGTCATCACAGCTGTGTACTTCAAAGCCAGTGCTTTGCTTCGCTTCTGGAACGTGAGCTCCACGTGAGCAGCAATCTGGCCTGTTTCCTTCATTCCCTTTGGTGCAGCACCAGCTGACCCAGGGGCTGACCCAGTAAATGCCATGTCCACTGAGTGAGCCGGGACTGCGGTCTCCTGAAGGCGCACCTGTGGAAGGGTTACATGTGGCTCGCTTGTGTGGTGGTTTGCAGCATTGCTGCCTTTTGGGCTGTTGGCTGCAGCCCTCACTCATGTCTTATCACAAGGCTCCATGGCAGTGTTAGTTTTCTGTAATACGACAAAATACCTGCAAAAGTGAACTTTAAAGGAGGAAGGGTTTATTTCAACTCATAGTTTTAGAAGATTTAGTCCATAGTCCATTGGCTCCACTGTTTTGGGGCCTTGGGGATGAGAGAGAACCTTGTGGTAGAGAGTGCATGATAGAGCAAAGCTGCTCACACCTGGCAGCTAGGAAGCAATAGAGGGAGAAAAAGGGGTGGGGTCTCAGTATCCTCTTCAGGCCACACCCTCAAGATCTAACTTTTCCACTAGGCCCCATGACCCAATCCTTCCACCACCTGCCAGTAGCACCATGGTCTGGGGACCAAGCATTCAACACAAAGGCCTTCGGGGTCACTTTCAAACCATGGCAGGCAGCTGATGACATGCATCAGAGTGAGCAAGTGAGAGGACAAGTGAGGGCAAATACAGAGAAGCCCAACCTGTTTTGTAACCTAATCTTAGAGCCAGCATCCTAGGAGCTTGACCATATTGTGTGGGTTAGAAGGGAGTCATTGGCTCCAGGCCACATTCAGAGGAGGGGAGATGATGTCCAGGTATGACTCCAGGAGGCAGGGTCTCTGGAAGCTATCTTGGAAGGGTCAGACACATCCTCCTTCCCTTGGCAGTTCTCATTCCTCTTACTGCCTTACTTTCATCCTTTAGCACTTAACATTATTTAGCATACAGGTATTTCTCTAATTTTCTTAGTAATCATGTTTCTCTCATTATAATTTAATCTCCGTGAAGGTAGAGATTTCTGTTTATATTTTTCACTGCTGCACCCTAAGCAACAGGAAATTTTCTGGAATGTGTTTAATAAATATTAGGTAAATCAATCAGTGAAAGATTTTTTTTCAGATTTTTATTAAAATTTATCCAAAATTGCACAAAGTTACAGGCAATTACACGAGCTTACAGACCACAATTAATTGTACCTTTTGCTTACATACAACAGTAAGTCACAACTATATAAAGTTACTATAGTACCCAGTGTACGTGTCACTGATTTAAATTTGGGTTATTAGTTTCTTATTTTTAAGATATCATTATTGCTCTGGATTCCCATTCCCCTCCCCATTTGCCCTCTTCTTGTTCCCTTGAACCCTTTGTCTATTAGCTTATATCTTACACTTGGTCTTTTTGTATCCATTGCTTGCTCTTTTCTTTTGTTTGTATTTTACCTCACTGAATGAGGGATACCATGCGGTATTCCAGCTTGCGAGTCTGGTTTATTTCACTCAACATTATATTTTCCAGGTCCATCCATTTTCCTACAGATAACTCTAGTTTGTCATTATTTATAGCTGAATAGTATTCCATTATGAATAGATACCACATTTTGTTTATCCAGCTATCCACTGATGGGTATACGGATTGCTTCCAGAATTTAGCTATTACAAATTGTGCTGCTATAAACATTGTTGTGCAAGTATCTCTGTAGTATGATGTCTCTAGCTCTTCAGGAAAGATACCTAGTAGGGCAATGGCTGGGTCATATGGGATTTGTACATTCAGACTCTTAAGAAATCTCCATACTGATTTCCATAATGGTTGTACTAGTTTGCATTCCCACCAGCAGTATAAGAGGGTTCCCTTTTCACAACAGCCCCGCCAGCATTTGTTATTGTCTGACTTCCTAACGATTGCTATTCTGAAAGATTTTTTTTAAATCAAAAGAACCTCCACAGCTGAGACCCTCTCTTCTGTTCTCTCTTCCCTCGGCAGATTGGTGATGAAATTCTAGAGATCAATGGCGAAACCACCAAAAACATGAAGCATTCTCGGGCCATAGAACTGATTAAGAATGGTGGCCGCAGAGTTCGTCTGTTTCTGAGGCGGGGAGACGGCTCAGTCCCAGAATATGGTGGGTCAAACTATGAAAACATTCCTTCCTTCCCTGGCATGACTCCATGACTTTGTCTCCAGAACGGCAACAGAAAAGTCCTTTTTGTTTCCCCTAATCACCAGTGTCTTACCAGCCTCTCGCACCATGTGATTATTTGCCTCGCTTGTTCTGAAATCTCTACACATTTCATCCTTTTGCTTGCTTACGTGGACTGGGGCGTGGCCTAAGACAAGATCTTGATAGCCCCCTTTCTGATAATCAGAGAGAACTTGTTGTCTAGTTCGACCGAGAGCGAAGGAATGTTTGTTTGAACTGTGCCAAACTGTTTCTCAGACCCAATTGTTAGCACAAAATGACTATACACTCCTTTTAAGAAGCAGGAAAGCAGGTTTCCTGAGTGATATGTTGAGGCACAATATATATTTTTTTCTTTTTTGGTTACCTGATATCTTTATTTAAGAGACATGAAATTTCAAGATAATTTGGGGGCTTGCTTGCCCCCGTATGCTCTGGATACAATACTTCTCCATCCCCCTACTGGTCTCCTGCCCGATCAGACCACCTGAGCTCACTACTGTCAAACAAGCAAACAAAAACTGTTGATATATTAGCCATATAGATTCCCAGTGCTCATCATGAGGGAAACATGTTACTATACCTTTCCTATGAGGAAAGCCAGGTTATACATAGAGTTCCTTTGTCATCTCTTTAGACATGATTTGAGTAGACAGAAATGATCTTTACATAGCTTAGTGTTCTGATGGCAAACTAATGTATATTGTAATAATCATGTCCTATTAAGATTCTTGTTTAAAATTTTAAAAATAAAAGTGAAAAAGGAAACTATGCCCTAGATGTAGGGCTTTTTTTCCCAACCAAAGGTCTACAAAAGTTTCTATAGAAACTGTGATTGAATGCCCCCATTATACATCGGTCCCCTTTATTAGGGATTTATCTGTTATCACCCTGTTTTCTGAAAGTCATTCTGCACAATTCCCAGTTGCATTTTGGACTTGATGAGGCGCTTAATGCAGATGCAGCTCAAGGAAAAGAGCGCCTTTGAAAGGCAGCCTTCCAGGTGTTGGATGTTGGCACAGGTGCACAGTAAGAGGTTCCCGGGTAGGGGGAGAGGGGATTAGATGCTGCAGATGTGGCTGACCCAGGAGTGAAGGCAACAGCACCAAGCTGCCACGGCCGCACACTGTGTTCAACTCTGACCCGTAGGTGTACTGATGCCACTGAAACTGTGTAATGCTGTCTCCCTTTTCTGTCTTCCTATGCTTCTGTCGGATGTGATATTTCATTTGAGAGTCATCATCAGTAACCTGTGTACCTTCTCCAAACCTGTGTCTGTTGCACTGAGGATGAAAATCCAACACTAACAAATGTTTTTTGGGCTAAAAATAAAGATCGTTCACACGGTTTTCCAAGAAGGGTTGAACACGCCAGGGTTGCTCTGCTGTAACGTTTCCATGTGTCCTTTGGACTAAACCTCTCTAATTCCATTGATTAGAGTCACAAATGGGTTACAATATGTTAAGTTCCAATATTTTTCTGACTTTACTGGAACCTGCTTCTCTGTGAGGCTATTTTTGTAATGAGTTTTTGTACTTAATTTAACTGCGACGGTCGGGGGGGTGTGCAGGGAGGGGACTTTGTTCTTTTGTGTTTATTGTTAATGCTCTTCTATGCCAGCCTGTCATTGTTCCAGTTGTTTGAAAAAAACACAAAAGAAAACAGGACGCATCCATTGTCTGGGTTCTTGAGTCACCTTACGCTGTCTGAAAACGTCATGTCCCGATCACGGTCTCTGCAGCCTTATTTATAGAGTGTTGCCTTAGACTGTCTGACTGGACAAATAAACTCTCTTTGCCCTATGTTAACAAATGCAGATTTTATTTTTTCTTTCTTCTTTGTTATAGGGAATCTAAATGTTCAACTTTTTCTCTTTCTCTCTTTCTCTTTCTCTCTGACTGTTCTTGGTGCTGGGCCCTCCCTCCTACAGCGATGATACCTCCTAATATCGCTGCATGTATGAGAAATGAAAAGCTCGGGGAGGCTTGCTTCTACCTTATGGGCCATAATCAAACTACGGTTTGTAGCTCAATCAATACTAGGTGTTTCTGTGCTGTGGCCTAATTTCCTCATTGCTTCTGCTTAGCTCTATTTTGATATGTTTGGCAATTCATTCTGAGCACCCTGCGTTCTTTGAATTGTAAGTACACCACTGACCTTGTTGAAGTGTTGCTCTTCCCCCGTCTTAAACGTTAGAATTCCAGGTTAGATTTACAGTAGTGATCTAAGGACCGTCCCTCACCCAAATGTCAAATGACTCTGTCACCGTTCTAGAAAGAGCAAACCTTACATCACAGAGTTCACCTATGTAGACAGGACTCCAAGTACATCCCCCAGGGCCAAAGCTTGTCCACAGCCCGTTTCTCTTACTAAGGTTTTATTACCACATGGCCATGCCCACATCTTTTATATGCTGCCTGTGGCTCTGCACTGCAAGGGCAAACAGAGACTGTGTGAGCCAAAGTATTCTCTACCTGGCCTGTTAGAAAAATTGTGCTGACCCCAGTCCTAAGCTGTATTTTTGCCACTCTGTTAAAAGCCACCCTGGGTTTTGGGAGATCCTTCATGAAACATATTGATTGCTTACGGGTGACCTTGTTGCCTTATGAAAGATCTTTCAAGCATCCCAGAGCTTCCTGCCTTTGTCATACCGGTCTGCCTCCCACATTGCAGCACGTCATTTTGGCACCTGTAACTTGTTGAGTTTACTTTCAACAAAGCATCCCTGCTTTGAAAAAGAGTTCTCAGAAATTCCAGGTGCTGCTTAAGCATCTGACGTGACATTTCAGATCATTTAATAATAATAAGTAGGAGCCGACATGGAAGGCCTTGCTTTTAAATCTGTCAACATCCTGATGGTATAAAAAGCAGTTCGTTGACTCCACAGTTCCCTGATATCATTATGGCTGCTTCATATATCATCCGGAAAAAAGTATTTTTAAACCTAAAAATCTTATGCACTCAGTCTAACTTCAAATATATACCTAATATCCTATTTCTCCTCCCTTTTATTGGCCAGCAAACTGATTTTAAAAAGTGCCCCCCTTTTTAATTGACACAAAATTACCTAACATAGGTGAGTAACACCCACAAAGGTAGAGAGAATGCATTTAATAACAGCCCTCAGGTACCTGTGACATTTGTCAGTCAGCATCTGGCCAGCGTGTTACCTCCATAATCCCCTCCACCCAATACCTTACCTTTTTTTTAATAGAAGTTGGGCCTGGTGTGGTGATGCACACCTGTAATCCCAGCATTCTGGAGGCTGAGGCAGAATGATCGCCACAAATTCAAGGCCAGTTTGAACTACCTAGTGAGACCCTGCCCCCCCAAAGAAGTAGACTTTGCAAATGATGAGATATATAAATCCCAAGTGTACAGTGCAGCAGATTGACTCCTCACCTCTGTATGCCCCGCTTAAATTACTGCCCTCATAAGACAAATGATTTCCGTCCCCTAGAAAGCTTCCCTCCTGCTCCTCCAAGTCAGTGCCCTCCTAGATTAAGCAAATGAAACCAAGAACTCATTCAAGAACAGAATATTTTTCCGGCAGGGGGTGAGGGCAGGGCTGGTGGGTGGTGAGGAAGAGCAATGGATAGGTGGGGGGTGGTACAGACAGCTATATGGGTTTTTTTGGACTCTTGAGTCCTTCCATTATCTACGTCTTGAGTATGGGGAACAGTGTCTAGATGCTAAAAGCCAGGAGGGCGAGTTTCAGACCCTCCCTAGTGGCAGCGACACTTACCTAGGCTCCTGGCTTTGCCCCTGACTGCTATAACAGTTGTCTGTTGTGTGACTAATGAGGGGTGGGCTGCGGGCAGGGCTCCAGGCCGTGCATACCGAGTGTCCCCTCTGTCTCCCCGCAGACCCCGGCAGCGAGCGCGGCGGCCCCGCCGGGGCCCACGGGGTCCCGCAAGTGAGGCCCGGCCGCCGGCCGCCCCCGCCGCTGGAGCCCGGCCGCGCCCCCGACCACCGCCAGCCCTCGCAGCACGCGGAGAAGCGGGCGCACGGGCAGGACGCCCAGGCCAGCGGGGAGCGCAGCAGACAGCCGCGTGAGCACCACACCTGGAACGGGACTCTGCGCAAGCCGGACGGCGGGGCCGAGCGGCCCAAGGAGCGCGCGCCCCGGCGGTCCCCTGAAGGGCGCAGGGAGGGCACCCGCAGCGCCGACACCACGCTGGAGCGCAGGGAGGCGCGCGACGGCGACCGGAGGCCCGGGGGCTCCCCGGAGCGGCGGCGGCAGCGGTCCCTGGAGCGCCCCCCGGGCCCGCGCGCGCCCGAGCGCAGGGCCAAGTCCTCCGAGCGCAGGCGGGAGCGCTCCTTGGACCGGAGGGGCCGTGAGGACAGAGGCGGCCCCCACGAGAGGGACCAGGCGGGCCCGAGGCAGGAAGCCGGCAGAAGTTCCCGAAACCCCCCGGAACAGCGGCGGAGACCTTACCGAGAATGTAGCACCGACCTCAGCATCTGAGACTGGATTCCAACCTTTACCATGTCAAAGGTTCTAAGAGGAAGGTGGCAAACCCGAGATAATCTAGTTTCTTACCCAAGGAAGCACCTGACACCTGATGGTCCCATGAGTAGGGACAAACATTTTATGCATTTGAAATCTTATAAGAAAAAACATATATGAAAAGTGTTGTGCCTGATGTATAATATTAAAGAAAGTATTTTTAAATGCATACTTTTTTGGAAGTTATTTGCCAAATGCTGGCCCAAAGGGATATAAATTCTGTTTTTAAGTAAACTGTAGAACTGTTAAGAAGTGTACCCTTTTGGGGGCCGTCTTTCCTGTCCTGGTGAAATGGGGCTGTTGGTCATTTTCTCTAAGTAAGGGAAATTACGAAGTTTAAGTAACTTGATATAGACTGTTATGTAGTGACATAGTGTTATACTGTAGACAGGAGCTTTTCTTAAAAGCAAAGAGCAAGAAGGCAAACTTAGGTTTGTAAAAACTAGGGACCTTTTGGGATGGGTAGGATTGCCAGTGATCCTCAAATTAAGCAAACTGTATGATAAGACTACTATTGCAAATGAAGGATATTTATAGCTAAACTACACAGCACAGAAGAAGTTTATGTTCTTGAGTTATAGTTGGTTCGAAACAACCTGTACTCTCCCTGGCCCAGGAAGGCATGGACACGAGAAGGCTGACCACCATTGCCAAATACAGCCGATGCCCAGGCTGCTGGGGTTCCTTTGCGTCCTGGCCTTTGAGTAAGATCTCAGAATGGCAGTGCCTCTGCAGCTCCGCTCAGCTACTGGAAGGGGCAGACCATCGACAACTGTGTCCTGTGGTCTCCTTTGAAGCTAAATAGTAGAAGGGATGTAGGACAACGTGCTGGGTATGAGGGAGACTTGAACATCCCCATCACGGAAAGCATGTGCCCCCTTTTCAGCATCTGCCCATGGTTATGCCAGGATGCCAAACAGGGAGCCACGAATGAGCGTTCCCAGAAGGAACCTCCGCTCTTGATGTTTAAGGAAGTGGGTGCTGGGTCTGCTCATTCCTAGAAGTTTAGGTTGGTTGGCGAGGAAGGAAGGACGAGATCCCTGTGACTCCAGGCCTGTTTGGGAAACCTCTGCTGTCGTGACCCTGTCCTTTGTGTCTGGACAGCAGAAGGAAACTTAATGATTTTTGGTTTTAAAGAAACCCATTTTTTTCTGACCCCTGAGGAGTGGTTGGGTTGGTAGCCCAGGATGTGGTTGAAATGGATTACTGCCTAGCTGAGCCAAGTGTTTGCTTGTTCCTGTTGGACCACTACAGCAAACCATTGCTTACAGTGCGTTGTGTATTTCTATAGTACTGTTTCGCATCTTCCATACAGACACAAACCTTCGCAAGTCAATCACTGTTGTTCCCATGGTACTGTATTAAAAAAAAAGGAAAAAGAAATAAAACCAGCCAATCATCGTGTGTACAGAATTAAAAAGTGTAATTAATAGAGCCTGTTAAAAAAACAACAACTGTTGCCTTTTTTCTTGTATAAAAGAGAATTTATGAAACAATTTAGCTGTGAGGAATGTGATATGTGTTTATATTTCTGAATATGAGCAAATTGATTTATGGGGATATATTTTAATGTAAACTAAATCAGGTATGTAAAGTTGTTTTAAAACGGGAGACTATATAAGTAATTCTCTACAGCTTTAGTTGGTTTGGGATGTCATCGTGCCTCCATGGTGAGCCTGCTTGTGAATTATGAAGCACTTGTTCGAATTCTCTGTTCTTCACTTGTTTATTTCTTGCAGTGTGCTATGGACTTAATGCTCTTTCTGTATTGATGAAAAGCAGTATGTGGGCCAATCTTTTTATAAAACACTATGCATATATAAATATTACATTGTTCATAGCTTTATTTGACTTATGGGTTTATAGATAACATTAGAAGAAGTAGCTGTAGTTGTGTAGATACATAAAACCAGTTCCTTTCCTGGAACAGACACAGTGTACATTCTGTAGCTAAAAAGGAGAGGAGAGACTGAATGCTATTTTTATTATCAGAGTTTTCCATAGAAAGCATACACTGAGCTATAGTAGTGAGGCAAGGATGAGTACAACTGAATAACAATGTTTTTTTCACCAATTTCCTATGCGCCAACTTGGAGATTTTAGTCCTGAAACTCTACTGCTAGGATTTTTCTGACTAGTTCTAGCACAATCCAGGATGTTAAACAAATGGCCCTCTCAACTTTGATCCAGGGTTTTAACTAAGTGGAAACACGGTGGGTTTTCAGGTGCATTCTGGAGTTAACATATTGATGTCTTTCTTGTTGTCAGAGATATTTGACATTTTTAACCTGTTCTATCACCTGAGCTTGCCTCAGTTCTTGAGGACTTTTGATGTGGCAATTTCTGCTTAATTCCATGCATCAGATTTGCTTTGGAAATACTGTACTGTACAGGGACTATGCATTAAGCAGAAAGATACAGTTTTCTTTGAACTACTGTAACCTTAAATTGGAAACCGATTCTTGTGAGCCTACTTTCCCTAAGTCCCCACTTCATGTAAATGTGTTGATGAATGATGATGGATGAGTATTTTATATGATTAAATCAAACCATTTAGGATTCCCCTTCCTCCATTTCACAGTTGATGCCTGAAAGAATGTTGGGAGGGGAGCACCTCAACTCCCTACTTGTATTTTTAAAGTTCCTTTTGTGAAAGATTTTTAATGCATTTTTATTGTAAAAATACATGGAAATGTATGCATTCCACAACCACTTTTGCTTCTGGATTGATAACTTCCTTGTCTCCATGTGGTCTCAAATATATCAGGATCAAGAAATCAGCTGAGGGCACCTGACTCCGACTCCGAAATACCATTTTGCTGGAGAAGAGCGAACTGCACCTCTGCAGTGAAGTGCCTTGCTACTCCAAGTATGGGTCGGAGAGCAACTGCCTACTCATCATGGGGAGCTCATTAGAAATACAGACTCCCAGTCCCCACTCCAGACCAACTATGTCCAAAAATATGAATTTAACAGGATCCTCAGTTAACCTGTGCACCCCTAAACATTTGACCAGCATGACGAAGCATAGGACACTGGTAATAAAACGCGTTCTGCCAAGCTGAGAGGCCTTCCTACAGTTTGTCTCTTGCTGAATTTTATTGTCACCACCATGGTGACAGCCTTCCTAACTGTGCAGTACTTCAGGAGTTCTCAGCCCCCTCACACTTCCCCTTGGCTGTGAAGAGGCACCTCATAGAGGTGATGAGAGGAGCCGAGGTGCTCCGCACGCCTCCATCCTCAGGAGGGTTAGCCACAGATAGCACCAAAACTTCTTGTTGAGAGTTTTCTGCACAGCATCAAGTAACCTACTTTTTTCCTTGCCCTGGTTTATTTTCCAATCAAAATGAAGAAGTACATTTTCTCTATTAAAACAGAGAAGAAAGCCTTTGGTTTTAAGTATAAATTTTATAAATAATATGACTTCTGCTACTTTACGGGTATAATCATACTCACCACTGTTTTGAAAGATGAAACCAAAATGCTATGCACGGAAAGTGACACCGTCTCAGAGCTTAACTTCTGAGGATGTAAAGAAGTGGGAGAGGCTCCTGATCACACTAGATGAAAATGTAACCCATTAGCATGTGATAATTTAGCATGTGTCCAGGTTGTTTTAGTTACTTTTCTCTCGTTGTTGGGACAGAATACTCGACACCCAAAGTTAGGGGAAGAAAGGTTTATTAGCTCACAGTCTGCAGAGGTTTCAGTCTATAGTCCGCTGGGTCCGAGGCAGGGCGGCATGGCAGAGGTGGGGGGGGGCAGCCGACCCACCGGCAGCAAAGTAAAGTGAGGAAATGCAAGGAATGTATGCACATAAGCAATGCAAACAAGCAGCTAGTTAGCTTCTTCCTGTATCTTATCTAGGCTAACTGCCCTTAGGGCGGGTAGCACTCCCACCCTTAATTTTAGTTTCACATCCTTGATCCCAGCAGAACCATGCCAAACCGATCAGTGGATCAATTTAGTAATCACACACTCTAGATCCAGCTATCTCTTACCACATGAGGCTTTGGGGGAACATCTAGACACAAACCATAACACAGGTGGATTGTGTAGTTTCAGGTAACTTTCTGTTTTCCTTCATACTGTTTTGGGATTGTTCTGTGCATACTTCATGTTTGAGATTCTCCCACAGAAGCTAAGCCCTGGCAGGCAGAAGTATATTAGGTTCAATAGTAGGCCTTCCTACAGTTCGTCTCTTGCTGAATTTTATTGTCACCACCATGGTGACTATGGACACTGCTCACTTCCTCAGTATCTCTTTTGCTAAATACGGCATCTAGAAGTGGTCCCTGACTTAAGCAGCAGTTGAAGCTATTTGTAAATCACTATGTTTTAAAAGTTCTTTACCTCCCATAAATAGCTACACTGAAAAGAACTTGCTAAGACTTGATTACAGCTGCCAGGATTTTCCCTGCTGGTGGACGAGCTGCTGGTGGACGAGCTGCGACCACCTTTGATGGTGTGCATTAATCCTGAGCCCTTTCTGATGCCTCCAGTTGACCTTTCTTATTCTGTAGCAACATGTCAGTGCTGTGCATATTCAGTAAGATCTGAGCGCTTCTGGAATACCTATTGGTCATTCGAATGCTGATGCTCGGTCATCCAAGCTTGCAAGGAGAAGGGACAAGACTCAGTCCTTTCCTACACGATGATTTGGGGTGTGTTTTGTAGTGTTGGGTGTTCTGTGAAGGCTTTGACCACTTCCCTTTAGTGATGGTTTTATGCATTGTGGTCACGGATGTTACATGTATACTAGATCCAAAGCACAGAGTCATTTTGAAAATGTTGATTTAAGTGATGTGGTAGTAACTTTCCCCATATGGTAAGTACTCCTGTACTGCACATGACTGCTGCCTTTACTACACTGAACAGAAAAGTACATTGTTTGTCTCTGGAGAAGATAAGGGCATGCCCCGCACAGTCTGCAGCTCTAAACCCCTTGCCACTAAGCACTGATCTTTGTGTCCTCCAGGGAGTAAGCTCTCTTCAATCTCACAGAATTCTAGAATTGAAGGGGGAAAAGGCTAGTGATTCCTTCCGTGTGTAATAGCTGAGACATGTTCTGCAGCGACTCACTTTCTCTACACGTTTCTCTCTTTTTTTCACATTATCTAGTTTGTAGAACATAGTTTGGCTTTTACAACTTTTCCATTAGTCATCCCTAAACACACTTAGCACAAATGAATAAGACAATGCTTGACATTAGTGAGCATTCCTTCCTAGAGAGAGAGCACCCCGGGATGGCAGGGCGGTGGGAACCCAATGTCAGGATTTGTTTTTTCTTAATTTTATTTTTTGCCAAGAACCTGTATTGGTACATTGTATACATAGTGATCACATTCATTGTAGTTATTTTGTACCTGTACATGATGCATCTTGGTTTCTTCCCCCTCTTCCCCACCCCTCTCTTCTGCTCCCCCCTTCCCTATTTATAGGTTTATTTATATTTTTAAAAATATTTTTCCATATTTCCCTTTCCCCTTTCTTTCCGTTTTCCCTTCGTTCTTTTCCTCCCTCCACCCTTTCTAGTTCTCTTCTTCTTTGAATATTATATTCCTTTTATATACTATCTATTATACCTCTTTGTCCTTATTTACACTTATGGTTTCTCACATCAGAGAAACAATTCAATGTGTACTCATGAGTATCTGACTTATTTCACTTAAGAATATGTTCTCAGCTCAGTGGTTAGAGTGCCTGCCTTGCAAGCACAAGGCCCAGAGTTCGATCCCCAGCACCAAAAAAAAAAATATGTTCTCAAGGTACATCCATTTACCTACAAATGTCTCTAGTTTATCCTAGTCTATGGCAGAGTAGTACTCCATTATGTAGAAAAACCACATCTTCTTGTTTTTCTTTTTTTTTAATAGATATTTTATTAAAATGTATCCAAAATTACACAAACTTACAGGGCATTACAGAAACTTACAGACCATGACACATTGTGCTTTTTGCTTGTAACGAGCAATGTAAACAAATCTTTGCCAGCTATTCCTCAGACAGAAGACTAATATCTAAAATACACAAAGAACTCAAAAAAATTAAACTACATAAAATTAATGACCCACTCAAGAAATGGGGTAGAGAAATGAACAGACACTTCACAGTGGAAGAAATACAAATGGCCAACAAATATATGAAAACATGTTCAACATCTACACATTTCTTCCTGCCACAGTGTACCTGTTGGGGCCAGGAACACCTGCATTTTGGTCTAGAAACCTGAGAGTTGGGTGGGAAAAGAAAATAAGTACTATACGTGAAAGCCATACCAAACAGAGGCACAGGGCCCTGTGATCGTGGTTAATAGGGAACTTTGCCAAACTGAGGAATGTTACAGTTCCTCTGAGACCAGAAGGAGGAGAAGGAATGAACTGGCAGAGGCTAGAGGCACAGAGGTGAGAGCACGGTCCAAACCCAAGGGCCCTGTCAGCCTTGTTCCCAGCTCCAGATTTAACATAATGGATGACGAGTGGGGAGCTCTCGCAGGGCCTCTAGTGAGTTGTGCGTGTGTTGGGCAAGGGGATGGTGACCAGGTCAGGTGTGAATTGAGAGAGATGGCCCCACAGTGATGAGGCCAGCCAGCTGGAGGAGGACTGAGCAAATAGTCATTCGGGTGCTTTCCCGGCAGTGGCCCTTACTGGGATGGCCTGTCTGAGAGGTCTGTTTGAAAGGGTCCAGGCCTGGGCACACTATCCTCTTACCGAAATGACTCATTTTCTTTCCAATCTATGTCCTACTTTTCACTGCACCCTTATCAGTATTGGAGAACCCTTTGTACTCAATTTCTTCTGCTAGATAAGGTCAGTCATCTACTATTCTATCTGCTTTTCTCTAGGTTTACAAATTCTTATCCACAAACTATTCTTTTTCGCATCCGAGTATAAGAACTTGTGATCTTTGCTCACTTTATTTTTGAGGTTGACAGCACTTTTTTGAGCTACAGAAGTCTGTTTAAGGATTGCCAAGTCAAGTCCTTGCCAGACATGCCCATTGGAGTGTTAAGAGAGGACCTATATTTTATATTCCTATAGAATATAAAATTAAAGGTGAAATTCTTCCTCACCGTCAGTCAGTCTCAATCCACAGAAGTAACTGCTATTAACAGCAGAGTGCATGACATTTCTGACCTTTATCTACATATACGTGAAGGCGCCTGTGTATATACAGTCTACTTATTTTTAAATGGACATTTAGCACTATTTGACTATTTTCTTATATACTGTGGAGTTTCCACAGTAGGAGTTTATGTGTATACATATACACATTAAAATAAAACTTCAGCGCCTCATCTATTCCTATTCTCTGTCCTCTGCCAGCCCTCTTCCCTGGGCTCCTGTAGCAGCTTCCTCAGTTCCCCCATCTGTCCACTGGCCCACCTATACATTCTTCTCCCTGTAGCAGCCGCGGGGATTCTTTTAAATATCAAGTAAAAGGTCAAACTCCCTGCAACAAGCTCAGAGACCCCTGTAACTTGGCCTCCACTACCAGTTCGACTTCACCCTCACCGTTCTGCACCAACAACACCCTGGCACACCTGATTTTAAGGGCTTTGGGCTAACCACCCCCTGCTCTTTCCCAGATAGCCATGCCTGACTCCCTCACTTTACTCAAATCTTTGCCCACATCTCATTCTTCCAATGCAGCCTGCCCTGACCACCCTGCATTTAACTAAAAACTCCAACTGGATTCCTCTGTTTTCTCTTTCCTTCATAGCCCTTTGCACCCCTGGCCAGCTATAACTGATGTGCTTTCTTATCATCGCTAGTGCTGACCACTTTGTTCCCTCCTCTAAGATCAAGGCCAGCTTTTGGGATATGCACCCTGTCAGTCATGCAGAGCTGTTGCCCGAGAGGTCTTTATGCATCGTGGGTTTAATTCTCTCTGCCTAGAGTCTTAAATTTTTAGTAACTTTTGCACTGGGAATCCCTTATTTTCAATTTTCACTGATTCCTGCAAATTTCATTGCTGTCCTGTCTAGAATGTAAGCTTCCTGAGGCTGGAGTCTTAATGTAAGCTTCCAGGGGGCAGAGATCTGTGTTCTGATCTCTGATGAATCAGATTCTGGCACCATTGCCTGTTGCATCTCGGTGTCCAGTAAATGTTGCTCTCTCAATAGCTGCATACTCTGCAGTTGGCAACAACTTAAGTAGTCTCCTGTGGATGCACAGTTGCTATTACAAAAAACATGTTGCATTGAACAAACTTTTGCTTAAAACTCAATACCCTTGACTGGTTAAACACTTTTGAAGGGTTAAATTGTGATTCCTAGTTCATTTTTATTTCTGGTGACACTGATATTGTTGATAATTTGTATGCTTTCAGTGGGAACAGCTGTTTTTAGGAAAGTGCTTGCAGGCTCCTGGGACTACTTGTCATCAGATGAGGGGTTCCCAGCACAGCATAATGGCTAAACCAAAGGTTCACAGCCACGGTGCACACTGATACTGCCTGGGAGGGCTTCAAAAAGGCTAATGCCTGCACCCCACTCAGAGGTTCTGATGTAATGGTCTGGCTGGAATCCGGCTTTGTAAAGCGTCCCCAGTGATTCTCGGAGGCAGCCATTAAAGTCTCCATCTTTAACCTAACGCACTGAGAGGAACTGAAGGGAACTGTTTTGCTGCTTTCTCATTTCTCCTTTTAGAGTCTGCAGTGATGCAAGGGCTCCAAGGAAAGATAATTCAAGATTATTTCCCCAAATTCCCACCTGCATGAGGCTATGAGTCCAATGTAAACCTAACAGGCATGCATGTATCAATTGTGGATTGTTTTATATTCCTGTCACCTCTGAGTTTATTCATTAGTAAGGACAATTAAGAGTCCCCCACCTTCTCTAAAAGATGTCAGAACCACATCAGTGTACCAAGATTTAGCTGGAGCAATTCCTTCCCCTAAATTCCTTTGAGAAATATTTTAATGCTCTTATTTAAATGGAACATGTGGTATGTTAAAACTTAACGAGAAAAAGAATATTGAATAATGAGCAATTAGCAGTCAGGAGGAGGCAAGAGTGTGTTCCAGCAAGTTCTTAGTTTCCAGAGTATTTCTGATGCTTTCCCCTTTCCAACTTCCCCCCACAACTACTTTTAGCATACAGCACTGGGGCTGAGAAAAGTGTTATGACTGAATGAGTAGATTGTGGCATTCCTATGACCAAAATAACATTCAAGCTTTAAAATTCAAGAAAAAAATTATCCTTGGGAAGGGACTCTTGGCAATAAATGTCATTTACCTAGAAACTCTTATATTGGTCCAGGCAGGTAGCTCAAAATCCGCCACTGATTCGAGCAGCCCTAACTCAGGACCAAAGAATGCATCTGAAATAGTGCTGAAATCTGGAAACAGGTAGTATCCCTCTTAACTGACTGCAGAATGTGGCAGAACTACTGAGAATTTTAGGTATCTCTTCCAACCCATCATTCAACAGTCACTTCCTCTAGGGGCAATTTTATGAGGCAGCATCTCCACTTATCCCTTGGAAATTACATCTTAGATGATTTAACTGCTCCCATGGGCTTAGTCCAAAGCAGCTTGTAGCAAGTATGTACAGAGTACCGACTCTTTTCCAGGCATGGTCCTGGGTGCTCATGTCAAACAAAGCAATGAAACCCCACCTTTCTGTAGTTTTAGAATTTGCCAGGAAAGCCAAACATTGGGTATTTAAGTCATTGCATGGTAAAAGCTCTGGAGGTGGATGTGGTCCCGTCAGTGTCTGTAGCAAGGGGACTTCATCTGCATGAAGCAGAGAAGGGAGGCAGAGAGGAAGAAGAGTTTTGCGAGGAGAAAGGAAGACGTGAGCAAAGGCCTCATCTCAGAGGGAGGTGCCTTGGACTAAAGACCCAGCAGAGTGAGGGAAGAAACAGGCAAGACA
Source organism: Hystrix cristata (assembly GCA_004026905.1). NCBI lineage: Eukaryota > Metazoa > Chordata > Mammalia > Rodentia > Hystricidae > Hystrix > Hystrix cristata. Next base: position 41,939 of record PVJO010013926.1, read on the forward strand.
GAAACCTTGTCTGGGAGCCTCAGGGAGAAAGACTCGCTGCCTCTTCCCATGAGGGGAGAAAAGAGCGTGGTCTACAGGGACCAAGAGGCTTCCTCAGCCCATTGCCTTAAAAACTCCCACAACAAAAAGCAGCGAGGACAGCCCACATCCAACATCTGGGTGATCCTAAAAGCCTACCAGAATAACCACAAATATGTGAAGGGATAATCAAGGGTTGGTCTTCTTTTTGCAGAGAAGCAGGTATTTTCTCTGTCCTTCCTATAAGAGCCAACGTAGAGGCTCTAGGAAGCAGGCTTAGTCTGGGTGCACTTTGCTGCCATTAGCTGGTCTTCTTGAAAACATGTGGGAAACTTTCTGAGCTGGAGGGACTGAATTATTAAGCACTGTTGTGAGCACTGTGAAATCGCTGGGTCTGTCTTAGGCAGTTTTCCTCCTCAACCTACTTCAATTTTATTTTAGAAATGTATTTCACAGGGTTGCTTTTTTATTACTTTGGTACATTTTTCCTGGATTGTTTTCTTGTTTCATTCTTCATTTTTATTAAGAAAATATTTCCTTTCTCTTCCTAATTCCAAGGAAATGGGTGAGACATCCCAAGGCACATGCCCAGGTCATGAAAATGGCTTTTCTTTCCTATTATTGAAATTGAATTTGGATTTTGAGGAGAGTGTTCTTCCTTTGTACCTCTATTTATTCCAGTATGTTGTCAATGTTTATGCTGAAATGCTGGGAAATGGTCTGATGCATTTATAGAATTTAGAGCAGAAAGAGCTGTATATGCTCCATCATTTCATGCTACTTTTAGGTGGTGCTGGATGTGGTATTTCTGAGAATGTGAATCAAGCTTTGAGAAAACTGAGAAGAGCAGTTGAGGGGAAAAAAAAACTTAATTTCTCTTTGTTTTATGATACAGATAATACATATTACCTTAGCTACATTAAAACAAAACAAGAACGGGCCATGGTGGTATACTTCTATAATCCTGCCTACTCAGGAGACTGAGGCAGAAGGATCACAAGTTCAAGGCCAGTCTGGACCACTTAGTGGTACCCTGTCTCAAAAAAATAAATAAATCAAAGGAGGTGGGGGGGGGCGGCTCTAACTCAGTGGTAGCATGCCCTTGACTTTGATCCTAAGTACTAAGGATAAAAATGCATAAGACAAAATCTCCTCTTGACCATTCTCCTCCCAGTCCTGGTTTTCTCCCAGAGCACTGCTGTCAGGGTGGAGCCCCTCTCCTAGACACATCACTGCACATGTGCAAATGCTCAAAAGCATTATTACTTGTGTTGGCCAGGATGGATATAGTTGTGTCTGTGGGGCATTATGATGATAATGTACCTGTTTGGTAGTGTTTTATTGTACTCTCTCCTACTTGATACTATTGCCAAACTTACCAGGCCAGTGCATATCCTCATGCCTGATTTGGGGGTTGCTTTTGTTTTATTTTGCTAACTGCAGAACAGGACTCTGTAGTACAGTGTATTAGTCCACTGAAGCTGCCATAGCAGACTCCCACCGACTGGGGGGCTTAACAACAGATCTTGGTGTTCTCACCGTTCTGGGGGCCAGGCGCCCAGGATCAAGGAACCAGGGCTGGGTCTGGTGAGGGCTGGTGCCTTTGCTCGCAGGGGCATCTCCTCTTTGTGTCCTCACATGGCCTTTCCCTGTGCCTGTGCATTCCTGGTGACTCTTTCTTGAAGACATTAGCCCTATAAGATTAGGAACCTTCTTTATGACATTATTTAACCTTAATTATCTCCTTAAAAGTCTTTAGGATTCATTAAACACATGAATTTGGGCAGTACACAGTTCAGTTCCATAGCTTATAGTGTGGACAATCTATGCTTTATTAATCTCTTTAATGTTGTCTGGGATGCAATAAATTCCTGTACTTGTTAAACACAGCATAGTTTTCTCCCCTTGGTATAAAATAAAAGCAACCAAGATTTCCTTCACCACTGGGGGAGGACAGGTAGGTGAGAGAGAAGGAATGAAGATAGAGAGGGATAGAAGTGTAAGGGGTTGATTTTTAAAAAGAGACACCCAATTACTCATTCTCCGTAGCCCACAGAGTTTTTAGCTTCTCTCCCTGCTAAGCGACAAAGTGGGAGAAATCAGCATTTGAGAATGCAAAGTTAGAGGAGGCAGGCAAGGCCAGAAATGTCCTGTGTGGGCTGCAAGCTTTCCTTCAAAATTAGCATTTCCAGTGGGAAGCCTGGTGTTATAGCTTATATCTAGATGTGCCCCTCCAAAGCCTCATGCACTCATAGGTGAAGCTTTTGGGAGGTGACTGGATTGTGGGTGTGTGATACTGGATTAGTCTACTGGTGGTTTTATAGCTGTGTGTGATGTTGGGATGTGAAGCCTGGTGGGCAGTGTCAAGTCAGTATGGGTGAGGTCTAAGGATATTTATCCCGCCTCCTGCTTTAATGGCTCCCTGCTTCCTGCCTGCTACACCATGAACTGTTTCTCCTCTGCCATGCCACCTTGCCTTGGAGCCAGTTGACAGTGGACTGAAACCTACAAACTAACCTCTCCTCCTTTAATTTGTGGTTGTCAGGTATTTCGTTCTAGCAATAAGAAAGTAACTAAGATACCTGAGAAGACTTAGAAAGCTCCAGGCAACGGGCAGACACCCCCAGCTCTGTCTCTAGCCACTCCCAGGCAGATTTCGCAGGACTTGCATCCAGTGACCAAAATATCCTCTGACCATTATGTACATCTCCCAGGGAGCTTCATGTGCATGCTTACCACAGTTCCTTTTGCCAGGGGAAGAGCTGGACTTCTTCATTTGGGTCAAAGAGTAATGACTCAGGAAAGAAAAAAAAAAGATTGTCTCCTGATAAATCTACAAGGGTCTTTGGTCATGAGCAATGCTGAAGAGAAGTACTCTGACATCTAATCAAAGTCAGTGGTTCTCACACACAAGCAATTTTGATGACTGGAGGCAGTCAGCAATTTCTAGATACAGTTTGGCTGTCATTCAGGAGGAGGAGGAGTTGTGGGAGACTGGCATCTGCAGGGTCAAGACCAGGGATGCTGCTTAACTTTTCACAGTGCACAGGGCAGTCCTTCAACAATGAATTGCCTAGCCCAAAATATCAGTATTGCTAAAGTTCAGAAATATCCCTCTCAGTCAAATGACAGAGATTTACTAGGGCCTTGCAATTGGGAAAATAATTTCAAAGAATATTGACATCTTAATTTTACAGAAGATATAATTTTAGATAAGCTTGCATTCCTCCAAAGGTGTGGTTTGACTATTTCTTTGAAACAGTGCCTACCTCAGTAATCAATTTCCTTTTATATTTTTCAGGTGGCTAATGAAATACTCTGTTAAATGTCTAGTTATAATACACGGGGTTGTTGCAAACCAATTTGTGACAGCCACAGTCATCCTAAGTATGACAAATTCTCACTTGGGTTACTTCTTGCTATCAAGTGACTTTAGTTAAATTTCAGCCCCAACTGAAGGTTCACCTTGAGTTCAATCAAAATGTATGCTTCCGAGGTGTTATGAGGATTAATTAGTTAACTTTGGTTAGGTGCTTTGAAGATAACAAGTCCACTTAGAGTTCTAACTATTATAATTAGGCAAATTAGGCCCTTTTTAGCCATTAGAAGTAGCTTTGATTCTGCCTGTCTCCCGCATGCCGGAGCGGCTGGCTGGGAGGAAGGATACGAGAATGAGCAGTAGAGGCCAGCAGCAGAAAAAGGCAAACCTCATTTGTGATGGCTATTTTCGGATTCTCTTTAAATGGTGAGACGAGGAGAAAAACATCCCAAGGGAAACTAAAATCCCTTAGTAGTGATGGAAGACCTCAAGTTATTACTTCTGAAATGCCAATAAGTAAATTAGAAAAATGCTGTATTCTCTCATTTGTATTCATTTATGCATTCTGTCTCTCCCTCCCCTCCCCTTGCAAAGGGGATGCATGATTATGAGACTCTGCTGAAACTCTCTCAAGGAAACCACAGTTTATATTTGAGAAATCTATTTTCCATGCACACTCTTTTAATTCCTTTGGAGCTGGCTTTCTTCTTTCTTTATAACCATCACTATGGTCATGGTCATCATCACCTTGGATTTGCACAACCCTTTGCAGTTTGGCAAGGAAAATGGAAACCACAAAGCACCTGTATGTGCCATGCATTGTGCTGGAACCCCATCTACTCCTCCAGCACCTGCCAAGATAGGTATGGTCATCTCCACTTTACAGAAGCTGACGTGGAGGTCTGTGGCTGTTCTAACCATGGTGTGGGAAATGAAGATACTGGAGATGTTACATTCTCCCCAAAACTTCAAGCTAGGAGCAAGTTTTCACTGTGTGTAGTTGCAAACACCTGTAATCCCAAATACTTAGCAGGCTGAGGCGGGAGGATCAAAAGTTCAAGGCCAGCCTAAGGAACTTAGTGAGGCCCTGTCTCAAATTTAATGAGGCTGGGGCTATAGATGACTGGTACAGCATTTGCCCAGCATGGGCAATGCCCTGGGTTTAATCTCCCCATGCGGGGCGGGGCGGGGGGAGGGAGAGAGAGAGAGAGAGAAAGAAGGAAGGAACGAAGGAAGAAAGAAAGAAAGAAGAAAGAAAGAAAGAAAGAAAGAAAGAAAGAAAGAAAGAAAGAAAGAAAGAAAGAAAGAGAGAGAGAGAGAGAGAAAGAAAATTATCTTCGTCATTTTCCAATCTGCCTTTGCTCGCCTAGGAGTTCAGCATGAAAGGCAGCATTTCTGTTTCTCAGATACAGGAATTAAAGGATTTGCTTGCAGACATCTATACTGTAGTTAGCTGGTGACTCACCTTGGCACCTCTTGTGTGCTCCTCGGCTCCAGCATTTGGCTTCCACATTGACCCTTGGGTCCTGAGCCCACCAAGGTCACCTGTCCTAACAGACTAGTCCAATGTTGCTTTCCCTTCTCCCCTTTCTGCAGTACTGGGTGCAGCTGCACCTGGTCTGACTTTCCTTGCTCCTCTCTGACTCTCCAACCAGTACTCTCCACCCCTTTGCCGTCTCCTTGCCCCCGTGTACCTTGTAACCACCACTGAGGGCTCCCCAGGGACTCATCATGGCCATTCTTTTTCCACTGTGGTGATTTCCTTTATTCCCTTGACTTAGATCAGTGGTTCCTAAATTTTGCTGCATATCAGAATCACCTGGGGGAGCTTTTAAACTTCCTAAACCGCACTATAGACTAATTAGCTCAGAATCTCCGATAATCAGGGATTTTTTTTGTTTTTTTTTTCCCCCAAAAGCTCTCTAGGCTATTCCAGATTGCAGTTATGAGAACCAGATGAAGGACTCATCACCTGCACATTCTTCTCAGATGTGTGCTTTTAGGCCTGACCTTCTCCTCAGTGTGAGACCCATCTCTCCACCTGCTCCATTCCCCGCAGACATTTCAAACTGAGCCTGTCCAAGGATATGTAACCACACAGAGGGCCTAGCTATTTTTGTGCTTCCCATAGGACACACCCTAAGAAAATGCTTATTGTCTATGTGAAGCCCAACTGTACATGGGCCTCCTGCCTTGTTTCTGGTAATGCTGCCAAGGAGAAAAATAGCCTCTCTGGGAATCGCTTCTCTGCCTGCTCTCCTAGCTCTGTCCTCCTGTGGAGCCAGGAGTAACCCTCAGGGCCACCTTTGACTATCTGCCGCTCCCACCCCACACCCTCTCCCTTCTCACTCATTTGCTTGTGCTGAAGCCTTAAATCTATCCTTCTCCTCTCCATCTCTCAGGCTCATATGAACTTGGTAAGTGGCTCCTTTGTGTCTACACTCTACATTCATTCCCTTGACTATCCAGTTTCCATGATTTGCCAAAATAACCTCATAAAACACAGCCTGGATCATGGTCTTTTCTCTGCAAAAGCTTCCAGTGGCTGCTCATTGCTGAAGGCCAAGGCAGCGTGGATCCCTCTGTGTCAGTCCAGGCTGGGTGGCTTTCCAGTGGCTGTCCCCTGCCTCACACCACATGCCCTCAACTTGCCTACACCCCAGCTTCTACTCTCCCTTCCTGAAAAAATTCCAACCTTGCAAGACCAAGCAAAACAAAACAAAAATCAAAAAGAGGCTTCGGTGGAGCTACTCTTGCCCCTTTCTAATCTATGAGCAAGTCCTGTAGGTCTCTCCTTAAAACTTTCCCAGCAACCATTTCTCTCCACCCTTACCGCTCACGTTCGCTGTTGCAAGTCCCCAGAATCTCAGACCTGGACTGAAGTCACAGCTGTCTAGTTTCACAGCTTCCACACTCACCCCTCCCACTGTCACCTTTTTAAAGTGGGTCAGATTGTGTCATGGATCTGACTGTGTGGCCACCTTGCACTTCCTTCACCCACATTCCCCTGGATTGCACAACAGGCCTCTGGGTCTCTGGCACCCAGCTGAACTCCCAACACCTAGAACCCATGAGCTTTCTCTGGCCAGCACAGGTAGCCCTTTCCATGGAAGCAGCAGACTGGCCAGGGTGTTAAACACGTCCAGTAACTGACAAATGTTGGTGGCACAGTCTACACTGTTTCTTGGAGCCTCCTGGCAGGATTAAGTACAGCAGCCCACAGTGATAACTTGCTTGTTAACTCTCCATTTATTGGCTCCTTCTTTCTCACCCCTTTTCCATGAATAAAATAATAACAACCCAAATAAGTAGCTTTCTTTGGACTATTGACTCGAGTTCTGTTGGAAGGGTCCTTCAAACAGGGATATTCATGATGTCGCAGTAGTCTCTTCTTGGAGTGTTAGATCAGCAACACAAATGTGCCCCATGCTTGGGAGGACATAAAGAATTGAAAGACTGCACACAATCAACAAAGTCTGAATAAATTCTGGTTCACGATCTTTTTTTAAAATTATTTTATTATAATGGTACATTTTAGATGTACATTGTGATAACATTCATCATAGGGGATTTGTACCTGTACATGACATATCTTGTTGCTTCTTTTTTTCCCATTACCCTCCCTTCACCCCTCCTCCCTCCTTATTTACAAAAGCTTTGTTTCCATTTTCTTCTTCCATTTCTTATTTCTCTTGTCCTTTTGTTCCTTTTCTCATCCCCCTCCCTTGTTCCCTTTCCCATTTGGACATTTTCTTCCCTTTCCCAATATAATACATTTTAGTCATTATTTACACTTTCAATTTCTCACACCAGAGAAACGATGCAGTATTTAAACATGTGTGTCCAATTTATTTCACTTAAGAGAATAGTCTCAAGATGGATCCATTTACCTAGGAATATCTCAAGCTCATCATTCTTTATGGCAAAGTAGTTTTCCATTGTATTAAAAAACCACATTTCCTTTTCCATTCCACTGTTGCTGGGCATTTGGGCTGTTTCCAAGATTTAGCTATTACACACTGTGATGCTATAAACATGGGTGGGCATATATCACTGTGGTATGGTGATTTTAATTCTTTTGGGAAGATACCAACAAGTGGAATAGCTGGGTTAAATAGAATCTCTAGTCCTAGTTCCCTGAGGAATCCCCACGCTGATTTCCATAGTGGTTGCACCAGTCTACATTCCCACTGACAGTGGAGAAGGGTTCCTTTTCCCCCACAGCTCCTCCCGCATTTGTTATTGGCTGATCTGTGGATAATAGCTATTCTTTGTGGAGTGAGGTGGAATCTCAGGGTTGTTTTAATTTGCATCTCTCAAATGACCAGTGATGTTGAACATTTTCTCATATGTCTATTTGCTCTTTCTACTTCTTCATCTGAGAAGTGTCTATTCATTTCAGTTTTGGATTGGGTCTTTAAATTTTGGGGGGGTCTGATTTTTTTTAGTTCTTTATGTATTCGTGATGTTAGTTCTTTGTTGGAGGAATAGCTGGCAAAAATTTCTTCCCACTCTGTGGGTTGTCTCTTTGCTTGGTTGGTAGTTTCTTTTGCTGTGCAAAAACTTTTTAGTGAGATTAGATCCCAGTTGTTGATTCTTTGTGATATTTCTTGGGCAACTGGGGATTTGTTCACAAAGTCCTTGCCTACACCTATGTCTTCAAGAGTTCTACCTATTCTATCTTCCAATAGATTTAGTTTTCTGTTTTAATATTTAGATCTTTGAACCACATTGATTATAGCTTAGTGCATGGGGAAAGACACGTGTCTAGTTTTAACCTTTGGCATGTAGAGAGCCAGTTTTTCCAGCA
>PVJO010013927.1:0-50235 GCA_004026905.1 Hystrix cristata
TGCCCCCAGGGCGGTCCGCACTCCCGCCCCCAATTTCAGTCTCACATCCTTTTGATCCCAGCAGAACCATGCCAAACTGATCAGTGGATCAATTTAGTAATCACACACTCTAGATCCAGCTATCTCTCACCACATGAGGCTTTGGGGGACATCTAGACACAAACCATAACACTCTCTTTTTTTCTTTTTTTTAAACAAAATATCTATTCTACCCCTTTGTCCTTATTTACACTTATGGTTTCTCATATCAGAGAAACAAGTCGATGTGTACTAATAAGTGTCTGATTTATTTCACTTAATAGTATGTTCTCCAGGAACATCCATTTACATACAAATGACTCTAGTTTATCCTTTTTTATGGCGGTGTAGTACTCCATTGTGTAGAAAAACCACATCTTTTTTAGCCATTCATCAGTCGTTGGGCATTTAGGTTGTTTCCAAGACTTAGCTATTACAAATTGTGCTGCTATGAACATGGTTGTGCATATATCACTGTGATATGATGATTTTAATTCTTCTCGGAAGATACCCAGCAGAGGAATAGCCGGGTCAAATGGAACCTCTAGTTGTAAACATTAACGTAGGAAAAGATTTTTTCCATCTCTTATAAGAACTAAGGTTATGTTACTAACAGACTTTTTAAAAAAACTCTATCAATGAAAATAAAGGAAGAGTACTATGCATTTAACTTTGTTGTAATAAAAGTAACTTTAAATTTTCTGGCTTTGAGAATATACAACTATGTGTTGAAACCACTCTCAAATATCTTAAAGCACACTATGCAGGTTAGCATAAAAGTATCAGCCCCTCAAACAGGTGGATAACATAATTCTCATTTTCCTAATGTATACCAGAATCGCAATTGCATCTTGCCTTCATTTGAAACCCAGTTGTAGTAAACTGGCTTGATGGTAAGTTTATCTTAAGACTTATGTAATCTTTGCCCCTTGAGTATTGTGATGTTTGGGGAATACATTTTCTGGGGCTAACATATGGTGGAACAATCCTTCGGGTTACCTGTCATGACCCTGAGTTTGCATCACTGGGGGAAAATATGCTTCCAATTAAAATCGTCCTGTGGGGATGCTATTCTTTATGAATTCAGGGCGAAGGATAGCTGAGGAGTCTGGTCTGCGTCTGACAGCTGGCGCAAGGCACCTTGAACCAATAAAATTCTTATTGATTCCATCCTAAGTGGTTGCTCTTGGTTCACATGGACATGCCTCTACAAATAACTGTAGATTTGGAAACTTCTAACACAGGTTACTTTAGAAAAAAATGTCCAATATGCCTTAAAAAAGACCTCCGTATTGCCAAAGAACACAGAATAAGTCAAAAATTGCACACCAGCAGTTTTAGGTGCTTTGAGTGCTAGCGAAATTGTTAAAGAGATACTTTCTTTGCCCTGATGTTCCTGAGAAACGAGACATAGAACTTTAGCTTCAGGCTGTGCAGATCAGGGCAGACAGACATTCTCAAGCATATGAACTCAGCATCGAAACCGCCTGACACTTCCCAACTGCCTCTTGGACTGAACCCTACAGAATGCTTTATCTACTAAATATTCTGCAGAGTCAAATCAAATCTTTTAAAGCATGATTTTTCTGAATTTTTTCTCACTCTTTTTCCATGCTCTTTCAGATTCCTCTTTTTATAATTCAGTGCAAACAAGACAACATAAAGCCATGATAATCCCTTACTATTTATCCTTCCTCTGGCTTTCTCTTAAACCCTATTTGTTCGTAGAACATGTTTTACAACTTTGCCTTCTGTTTCACATTTGAATGTAAAGATACAAAAGAGAAAATAATTTTATTTTGCTGCATTTACTACAGCCCTGGCTTCCAGAATATCAGCTTTTTAGCCAAGGATGGGGAAGGAGTTGACCCTTCATGTTTCGTATCCTTTCACTACCAGAATCTCAGGTAACCGTATGGTTTGAGTGTCTCATCTGAGGTTTGATGTGGGGAAATTCAGTCCTCATCGTAAAGTGTCGAGAAGGTACAAATTTAAACCAACTATAGTGTTCAGGGGTGGGCTTCTTGAGAGGTGAACAGGTTTACAGGAACTCATTGGAAGGTAGCTCTCGTGACTGAACCTGGTGGCCACAGAAGAAGAGGGAGAGAGGCAGAGGAGACCATGTATACCCGTGTGCTCCTTGTTACTCAGCTGGAACGTCCCTGACTCTCACAGGGACTGTACAAGAAGGCCGTCCCCAGAGGTGGCCTTCAACATTGAACCTTTAAATCTGTGACTCACAATGAATTTTTGTTCGTTGAAACTTGCCAGATTGTGGTGTTGTGTTATGAAAAACAGCACATCGACTACTACTAATTTAATGACTGTTAAGTAACTTTTTAATTTAAGCCTTCTTTTACCAAACAAATATGTAACTGAGGGAATTGTTTTGTCCCACGCATTGATCAAATACAGAAGCCTGAGACTGTAAGCATAATTCCCAAAGCACCTACCCAAGCAAATCCTTTACTCATTCTAATTTGTGAGCTCCTTATTAACTAATTTCTGCCTACACATCTATGCTCCTGCTTTGTCCTGTGCTTCTACCACACTTGCCTTCCTTTGAATCTTCCAAGATGCAATATGCTCCTTTCTTCCAGAGAATCTTTACATATGTGTTCTCTTCACACAAAATACTTATTTCCCCTCCTCTCATCTGAGCAACGAATTGTGTCCTTTGGGTGAACATGCTAAGCTACCGTGCTCTTTTAGAGGTAGGAGACTTTTTTCTTTGCAGTCCTTATTTTGGTATAATTATCACTTGATGATAATTTCTGTAATTGCATTGTAAGAGTTTTAGAAAGAACCAGTGGTTGTTTTACTGCCTGCTATATCTCTGGCCCATGGGAAAGCCTGGTTCCTATTTGGCGTTTCAGACATAGTTTCTTTACCAGGATCTAGTCTCACTCACTTTCATATACAGAATTATAATTTTGTTTTGAGTTGCAGTACCCTTTATTAGTCACTTTCCCATCACTGGGACAAAATACCCAAAGCTCTCACAATTTAAAGGAGGAAAGATTTATCTCGGCTCATGGTTTTCGGAGATTCAGTCTATTGTCAGCTGGTTCTGAAGCAGAAATAGCAAAGCAGAAAGGCATGGCAGAAGGAAGTTGATCGCCCCTGGGCAGCCAGGAAGCAGACAGAGAGAAGGGAGGAGCCAGAAACAAGACGGAACCTTCCAGCCCAGACCCTCAGTGACTTACCCCAACCAGGTGTACCTCCTACCAGCACATTCAGCTATGAACTCATCAATGTATGAATCATAGCACCCTCATCATCCAATCACCTTCCAGGTGCCCCACCTCTGAACACATGAGACTTTGGGCAGACATTTTAGAACTAAATCATAACAACTAAGCATGGTGATGTGACACACTTCTGGGCAATGACACTCAGAGTTCCTTGGAAAGCTGCAATTATTCTGGTAAAAAGGATAAGTAGTTGTATAAGACCACTATTGCCTTAAAGATGAATTAGGAGTCTGAGCTAAAGCAGCTATGTTGGTACTAAAAGGAAACCAGCACAACTATGAAAGCTAAGCTGCTTGCCTAAGCTAGCAAGGATGGTGATGCAGAAAGACGATGTGGCATCGGTCACAGAGACATGATGGACCTCCACCAAAAACTGTTTCAGATGTTGCAAATAGTGATGTCATGCACATTCCAACAGGGTCAGAGGGGGAATCACACACATTTTGAGTCTTTCTCCAAAGGCAAGGAGAGCCAAGCAGAAGCAGAAATGTCCCACACGAAGGAAGGGGCGAATAACACTGGGTTTCATTATGGCTGAGGGACACAATCAGGGTGAACTTCTCTGCTGCTGAGGAGGTAATTTGGAATGTTCCATTTGTGTGGGTGGGAGGAGCACCCTGCCTTATCTGCTTGAGCTCATGTGGCAAGAAAGGGGAAAGAAAGGGTAGGACTTCAGGACCAGTCTCTTCCTTGAACGGGGGGTCGGAGTCCAGGAGGATATCAGGCGATTACGCTAAGCAGTGGATCAAATCCATTAGGAGCACCATCATGTGTCGTGAGCAGTTTATACGCTGGGAAGAAAATAAGTCACATTTGATGCAAGGGAATTCTGACCAACACAATACTTCCTAAAAGATTTTTTTTTTTTTTTTTTTTTTTAGAAAATCTTACTGTGTTGCCTAGTTAGTCTAAAACTCAAGGGCTCAAATGATCCACTCTCAAGTAAGAAATGTTTGTTTTTATATAGTTAGCATGTAATATGGAAGCCTTTCTTACATGAGAATGGTATATTTTAAATTGTCATCCTTAATTTATCTAGGTGAATTACATTACATGGGCGGTAAGGAATTTCAAAAAAATAAGATGTGATTTTAAAAACAAATATAGAAGTGAATTCTCCTTCAAAATTACCGCTGTGCAACTCTAGACAAGTATTTTAAGCACTCTGCCAATCAAGTAAATGTGTTTATTTTCTGCATACTGAAATTGTCTTAAAAACATTTCCTACCTTCTTTTGCATTACGTGGAAAGTAGCAAATTTTGGTTGTTTCAGCCTGGATTTAATTTCCCAGAAATAACTGAACATCATTTAGACAAAAATCTAATGTATAGCGTAGATAGAAATTGACTAATATGATGTTTGCTAATTAAATTTTCAAACCCTAAGAACAATATGTGATCGATACTATACTAACAATATCAGCATCGCACAAAAACAGAAGAGTAAAATAATAAAATGTAGCTTCTCATATAGAAGAGGCTAAATGAAATTCCATTTCTAAAACATAATGACACTGACATGAAGGCAGGATTTCCCAAAGTGACAACTTTGAAGGCAACTTTTCCTGCACACATTAAAAAAATGAGTAATGCAGTGGCATACGCTTTTTTTTTTTAAATAAAAGAAAATTTATTTGAAGGTGTGGAAAGGGACAGAGAGAGCGCACAACCAGACATGGCGGACAGCTACTCTGGAGGAGCAGGGAGTGTTGGAACATGAGTAACTCCTCAGGGGTACACTCTCACTTCTGTCCCGTGGGCCCAGGGAACAGTCTCTAGGCAGGATAGTGATAAGAGAAAATGTCCAGGGTGCAGAAGAAGGCTAAGGGACCTTCAGTGTCTGTGTTGGACACCAGCCTTACAGGTGGGTATAAAACCCTCGTAGGAAGACACAGCTACACCCACTTGGAAAGCTAGTATTAATCCTCACATGGTTCTTCTTTCTCCTCACTGAGCATAATTCTTACCTCCTCCAATCCTCAACATCTGGGAAGACTTTTAGTGTCAATTAAAAACTAAGATAAACTGTTGTTTTTGTTTTTGTTTTCTTTTGTCTTCCACATCTTTTTTTTAAATTTTATTTTAATGGTATATTTTAGATGTACATATTGATAATATTTATCATAAGGAATTTGCACCTGTACATGATATATCTTGTTGCTTCTTTTTTTCCCGTTCCCCTCCCCTCACCCCCTCCTCCCTCCCTATTTACAAAAGCTTTGTTTCCATTTTTTCCTTCCATTTCTTATTTCTCTTGACCCTGTTTAAAGGTACATTTATGGACATATTTTGCCTTATGCCATTGTAGGGGCTGCTAGAAAAAAACAGGCCACCGGCATTCTATTACTTTGCTTTCTTTTTGGAGGATACACGAGCACACATTGTGAATTTTGTGCCCTGGCTCAGTTTTCCCTGGAGGAATCTTCAGGGAAGAGCAGGCAAAGTGTTCTTGTAATGCCGCATCTCCTGGCATGTTTCCAGCATGTCTAATATTGGCACCCAGGTACCAACGCTAATAGTCTAACATATTGGGGTTCATATGTACAGACCACCGTGGAAGGCCCCTCACCAAGAGGTGCACTTTAGGATCCACACAGCACAGAATGAAGGTGTGCTTACCTGAAACGTCAGAGACCTTAAAGAACTAGTTGGAGAAAGCAGGCTTGGATGAAACAGTCATCAGAAGTTCTGAGACATTTCCCCCTCAATTCTCAGAATGGCATACTCCCTTCCACAGGCCAAATAAGCTCGATACTATGCCTCAGGTCAGAGAGGGGATGACTCCTGTGGAAAGAAAGCAGAGTGCTCGACCACTAAGCCTGGCGCTTTACAGGGGACCGTCGAGTAGAGCCAGGAGAAAGCACACATCTGCCTGATTAGACAGCCCATCGAATAAATATGCACCACCGACTCATGTGGCAGCAAGTGTCAAAATCCATGTGTCCAACTAGGAAAAGTGTGAGGCAAATCCCCAACGTTCATGACCTGTGTGATTTTAGTGATTCAGGGTATAGAGAGTGAGCCTACTATGAGGCTCCAAGCTTGAATTTACTCAGCAGAAGTTTCCTAAGAGGTTCCGGAGGCGAACAGTACTAAAAAACTTCAGAAAAACATCAACTCAGAGTGTACAGTTCCGCAGTGTAGCACAGCAAGGAAAGCGTGAAAAGCCTGGGGTTCCATGCTAAGTTGTCTCTCTTTGGGATCCTGGCAGGGCCTTCAAGAAAACATTCCCCCTACTGGAAAAGGGTAAAGGATGATCTTTAACGAGAGCCTCTCTGGGGGTTAACAACTCATAATGGAAAGAGCAGTTCGACTCCAGAGCAGGACCATAGGAAAGAGTCATAAAAATGATGATAGTTAACATTTATTGATCACTTACTAAGTGCCAGGCAGTTTGCCAAAGACACAAGCATTATTTCACGAAATCCCTCCAACAGCTGTACAAATAAGAACTATTGTTATTTTAGTTTTACCGGTGAGGTTCAAAAGCATCAGAGAATTGAACAAGGTTGCGGACACAGGACTGCTCACCAGGCTGCCTACCGCCACAGTCAGAGGTCAGACTGTACTTAAGAAGCCTGGAGGCCGATGGGAATGTCACAGGCTCATTAACCGTCCTCTCTCACTGAGACAAATCGGTAGCTCTGTCTCCTTCCCTGAACTGACACATTATTTCTTTGTCTTCCTTCACAGTTACCATTAGTACTCACTTTACTTTTACACTTACACTGAGCTTGATGAGTACTATGTAGAGAAAGCTGGTAGAAGTTGTCTCAGATGCGAGCCTCCTGGAAACACCTGGTGAAACCCTGTACACTCGATTCTTACAACCCAGAAAGTCAGTAAGCCAAGTAAGGAGGGGGAACAAGGAACATTGACATTCATTGTGCATATTCTGCCTCTCCCTTTTAAGCCTTATTCACATTGGAAATGTGGGATGATATGGGTGGTTAGATTTACATTAATTTAGTTTAAAATGATGGTGTGTCGTGTGGAGTTGAGACATGCAATAACTCAGTCTTCTCTGTTTTTCTCCTGAGCTTATTGTAACAGTGCTAAATCATTACTTTGGAAAGCAGTTCACCCAGGGCCGTGATTCTCAAACACTGAGATCCCTCAGAATAACCTGCAGGGTGTGTAAAATACAGATTTCTGTGCTTCAGTCCAGAGTTTCTGATTTAGTGGATCTGGGTTGAGGCATGAGAATTTGCATTAACAGTGAATTTAATTTGCAGTCTGACAGGATGGTATTCTATTACTTTTCCTGGTCGTTGGAGTATACATCCATCCACACCCTGGGTTTTAGGAACTGACTCCCGACTGACCCAATTCATTTGAAGAAGCTCATAGGGAAAATAGACCATGGTGCTCAGGCTGCTGATCTTGGGGTCACACTTTAAAACCACTGATTTCAATAAAATTTCCAGCTAACTTTGCACATGAAAACTGCATGCTCCCTGCACATTTTTAAGTGCTAATTCTTGTAGCCTTACTCCTGATTGAGAAAGTCAAAATCTCTGCAGCTGAAAGCCAGTCATCAGTACTATTAAACCTTCTTTCCTACCCTCCATTCATTCATATACAACCAAAATGAGATGACAGAGAATAATTGGTGTATGTATCAGCCACAGAGAATTGAGTTATAGCTATTTAAAACTCGATTCTGAAACAACTACGAATGAAATCTATTGAAAGAACATTGAAATAATGTGGTTGGGGATATCAAATCATTATGAACTTCTTTATATCGCAATCACACAGTGACAGCTGGTAAACAGGCTTATTTTCTTTCCCTTGATGATATGTCGGAATGGGTATTTTAATAAGACAATGTGGTCTTGATTCATTGGCTAGAAAAGAGACATCTTATAGAGAGTTTGGTGAGAAAACTGAGTTCAGCTGGCCATAAGTAGAATGCTGTCTTATACATGTGTGTATAGTGTGTGTGTGTGTGTGTGTGTGTGTGTGTGTGTGCAAGAGAGAGAGAGATAGTGGGGTGGAAAGGAACTGCTCATACTTCTTGATTCCTAAAGCAAAACTATCTCATTGTTCCCCACAGCTACCAAACCTTCCCCACATCAGGAAGCTCTGTGTTGTTACTGATCTTGTCCCTTTGTAGTTCTCAATTCCAACAGTTTCTCTTTGGTTTTAATTCCTGCTTAAAAATATTTCTGTTTCTCTTATGCTTTTGATTTCTCTGATGTTTCTAAACATTTTTGTACATGCAGATTCTCACTCATGAGTCATTCACCATATTTTGAAAGAGCTTCCAATAAGCATTTGCTCCCCAATTTTTTGCAACAAATAAATTCCTAGAAACTATTAAAGGGTCTGGAACTTTAAATACATACATATATTCAAAAACCAGTCCAGGTGGGATGATCTCCTTCCTTAAATTCTCAAATGTTTAAATTGGAACCATTTCTATTCTTCTCTTACACTGGCATTACTGGACACTACAGTGCCCGGCCCCAGCACTGTATCTCGGGCATTAAAGAAGTGTGATAAATTGAGCACGTTATAATCACACATGCATATCCACGTTTACTCTGGCACAATTCACAGCAACCAAGCTACGGAAACTACCTAGGTGCCTGTCAACAGATGGATGTATAAAGAAAATGTAGTACATATACATAATATCATATCATTTAGCTATAAAGAAGATCATGTCATTTTCAGGAAAATGGATAAAACTAGAGGCCATCATGTTAAATGAAATGAGCCAAACTCAGAAAGCCAAATATTTTATGTTTTCTCCCACGTGTGGCATTGAAAGAAATTAGAGGGAAAAAAATGACATGAAAGTAGAAGGGAGATAATTAGGAAAGAGGAAAAGGATTAACAGGAAAGGTAGGTAAGGGGGATGTTACATGCATACACAAATATGCCAAAACAAAACCCACTATTCTGTATAACTGATGTGTACTGATAAAATGCAAATAAAATTACACAGCCTTGAAGTGGTATGCTACAGACAAAAATATGCAATTAATATGCACCTAATAAATGCAAGTAAGTAAAAGCCAGGAAGTCTGTATCCTGTTGGGGAAAGAAAAGAACTCCTTTCAAATTAAAAGTATCCCTGTTGCCTAAGAGAAGTTGGATCCACCTCCTGCTCAAGAGAACAACTTACCTGCCTTCAGTTCCTCCACTCTGTCTCACTGTAGATTGTCCTTCCACCAGGCTTCCTGCTGATTGTTTCCAGGTCACCAGTGATCCTACCGGGGTCTCTGTTATGGCCCTTCCCTTGTGAATAAGAGTTTATGGACAGGGCGTGTAATGACAACCTGCCCAGTGGTCTAGGAGAAGAAGTACACGATGGTGTGGGGAATGCTCCTCAAGGATTACAAAAGAAAAATACTCCTGAGGCTGCTGAGAAAGTAGCTCCTGAAGCTGCTGGGCAGCGTGGGAATGTGAGCCCCAGATGCACCACATCCTGTCACACCGAGGCCAGGCTGGAACCTGAGGAAATCCGTGTCTTGAGACTAGAAAATCAGTGAAGTGGGGAGAACCTAGTTACTTACAGTAAGATTGAGCCACTCAGTTAAACAATGGTGAAAAAGCAAGATTTCTGAGTATTTGTCAAAAAAGAAATTTGTATGGTTACATCAGTCTGGTAAGTTTTCTGTTATCTACATTTGAAAGTGGCCTAATTGATGTACCCTACCACAGCAAAATTTGTCCTCCTATTAGAGCTGTTGAAGGGTAAGAAACGTAGTTTATCACATCTCTCTCTGTCTTTCGCTGCCCTTTTCTGTTTCTCCCTCCCCTCCCCTCTATCCTTCTTTCCTCCCTCCACTCCAGCCTCTTCCTTATCTTCCTCACATGCCCAGTCCCTCCCTCCCTATCCTATATCACCAAATTATTTTAAACTATTCCTTAAAACAGAAAATCCAAATATTCTAGTCCATGAAAGCAAAATGTTTATTGGTATTTATAGGAATCTTTCCTGTGCCTATTACTTCCATTCAAATTTCTGGCTAGTTCCCAGTCTTGAGTTTTCCTTCGATTTTTCTTCTACAGTTGTGATAGGGATTATATTTGTGACTTATTTAGTCATTGCTAGATAATTCTGTGACTCATATTTGGAGTTAATCATTTAGGAGATACAGGATGCACGTATATAAAATTAGTAGCCTTATAAGGCATTTGAAGCGCAATTTATTAAATGTCACAGTGATAAGAATAAGTAATGTAGAAGGAGAACTCAGCATCTTTCTTTCTTTCTTTCTTTTTTTTTCTCAGCATCTTTCTTGAAACTTATGGCCAGATTCAATTTATTTCCTTTGTGAATTTCACAAATGCAGGATTAAGAAAATGTCCACAGTTTAAAGAATTTAGTCTTATAATATTTGTATATAATAAATCACGAAGACATACACATAAGAAAATATGTTACAGATTCTAGGACACAGAATTTACATTTTTCTTGGTGTTACAGAAGATTAATTTGACTTGCATTTGAATTGTCATTCTTGGGTGCTTCCCCCAAAGCCAAGTCTGGTGTCAGTGTCTGTGTAGCAGGCCTGTTTTGGAGGGTCCTGCACTGATTCCGAGATTTCCTGATTGGTGAGATCTTTGATAGTGGATGCTACCTACGGACGTCAGATTGCTTTATGTGATTATCGGAATTTTCTCCCCCAAACTAAAAAATAAATTCTCTTGACGTTAGCAAGGCGAAGAGAAGACGGCCCCAGGTATCTGGAGTGTAAGCTTTCTTGCAGCAAATGTGATCAGGTAGCATCGAGACACTCCAGCGAGGTATCGGTGGACTGGGTGGGCACCACGCACGACGCTGCACCTGTTTCTGCATGTCCTCGTTTTTGAAGAGTCCATAGTTTTTACTTCAAAACAGCAACGCTTCCTCCTTCCTTCTTTTTATGCTCCTTTTGCATCAAGAGATGCTTGGTGCACTATTCTGGAAGAGGGAGAAGTCAGGCCCCTCGAGGCTACAAACGCAGTGTGTACACCAGCTGCAGGGCCCTGCTACCGCCCTAGCGCACTAGACGCTTCTGGAGAGAGGTGGACCGGGGAGCTGTGCTCGGGAGACCCAGTGCCAGCTGCAACTGTGTGTGTCGGGTCTACTCTCCCCCGTTCCCCGCCCTGATCCCAAACAGGATTGCGCTCAGCACCCTGGAAAGTCAGCTCGCTGTTTCAGCGCCTGATCTACAGGCAGGTCACAGACCGCTGAGTGAGTCTCCTCACAGGGACTTAGATTTGATTTTGTTAGTTAACAACATGCTTCCCTTCTGACTCTTTTCTTACAGTGTACATTTAAAGATAACTTAGTTGTATCAAAAGAGGAATCAAGATGTGTTCTGTACATGTGCCGACTCCCCACAAAAATGCGATCATTATGTACTGCAAATATATACTAATAAAAGCAACTTAGTTGTAATCAGTAGTTCTCTTATTTTTTTGAATTTCTGTTTATTTTAATGGTTTTGACGACTATTTCCCAAGAAGTTCACAATACTCACTTTCATATTTGAATCCGTATTAACATGTATTTAAAGATAAGATCGCACCGTATATTGGAGAAGTCTATATAAATAATAGAACTGACATTCTAGATCCAAATGTAATAACGCAGTCCCCATATGATTTGCATGAGTTACATAAACATTTTTCTTGACACAGACACCTTCTATCTCTTCTCAATCTCTAATATATTAATTTTTTGCTGTCCCTGGCAATGCTTGCTAGCACAATAGACCAAATTCCTACCACTTCATTTTAAAAAATAATCATTAAAAAAGTCAAACAAAAACGATTTGGTATAATCAAAGTACTGACAATAAATCAACAGAAAACAGCTTATTTGATGAATGACAAATTGTCTTGATGTTCTTAGGAGCTGAAGAAGAATATTTTCTTGGGCAATTCGGAAATGAACTAAAATTATGGAAGTAGATTATGGTACATGTATCAGCTGTTCTCATCACTCCAGTTTAGACATCTGGACAAAAACCATACCTTATAATTTCTCAATATTGGAGTAATACCATGCTGGATTTCACTGTAATGCTAACTGATGAAAGGTAAAGTATGGTAAACTGGAGGCATGTAACAAACAGGGGAGGTCATAATGTGTTTCCAGGACATGGAGTCTTGCCATCAACCACAACCTCCTGGAACAAGATAAAGTCATGGAAATAGTTAACAGATGTTAGCCACACTTGAAATATAAAAGTTCTACTGCTAAAAATTATGGAGGGTCAGATGGAGATTTGGCTTTTGGTCCATAACTTAACTGACTTGGCAAATGGAAAGCTGAGAGCCAGAGTCCTAATGCAGAAGGCTGAGGCCACACACCCGGCTCACTGTGCAGGAGCTCACAAACTGC
This sequence comes from Hystrix cristata, assembly GCA_004026905.1. Lineage (NCBI taxonomy): Eukaryota > Metazoa > Chordata > Mammalia > Rodentia > Hystricidae > Hystrix > Hystrix cristata. The sequence goes on from PVJO010013927.1 coordinate 12,622, forward strand.
TGACAGTATGCACTCTGGCTAAGCAAGCGTGATTACACATTAATACAAATTTGACACTTAGGGAAATCTGATGTCAATTTTTACATATATTATATCAAAGAGTTATTTCTGGGAGAGCAAAAGAGTAGACTTTTTTCTTCTAAGTTCAAAAAGATGTCAACAAGTTTGATTATTTATCCACAGCTTACAATTTACCTGATGGCTTCTATTGTTTCCCACTGACTTCATAGTCTATCCAGGCGAAATTGTTCTAAAAAGTGTCTTCGTATTCTACTCTTGTCTATTACTTTCACATTTCAGAATGAGTTAGCCCTGATTTTCCGATGAATCTAGGTAGCTGGAAGGGACTGTATCAATCTTAAGTCATAAATATATTCAGGTCAAGCACTGAAAGAGGCTTGTGCTACTTTAGAGTTTGTAGTTTTATTCACAGCTTTGCAGATAAAGTCACCAGCTTCCATCACTTTGTAGAGATTCACACCCTGGTCAAGAAAAGAAGGGACAGCAGAAAGGATGAGAAATTAGAAACAAGACAAAAACAGATGCCTTTTAATTTTATGTCATTGCTTAATGATATAAAGTCACTAAATATTGTGTTCTTCCTTATCTATTCTGGAGAGACATTTCTTTTTCTGAATCATGTAGTCAGCATTTCATATTTTTCATACCTTGCAAAGACATGTATTGAATCTCACTTCTGTAATAACACAGGCTAGACACACCTGAATAACAGTGTAATTCAGGACAGTCATGGATTTAGAAACTAGTCTACAAAATATCATTAATACACAATCTAAATGATAATGGTTTGAAGGAGTTTATAGGTCAGAATAGAACTGGGGAAATAATCGTTTGTATATAAAAAAACCAAACTTGATAAAGACCTCCAGATTGCAGGAAAGATGAATGCATAATTTTTTACACATTCAGAATCACTATTACTGATACAACCTCGGAGGAGGTAGTTGGAAGTCAGATAAAATGAAGTCATATTTAGTACACATCTGGAACTTCTTCACCTGAGAGATTGCGCTGCCTGGAAGCATAAGTGGGATCAACAAAGGCTTAGGTAAATCCATGGATGACAGATACAGAGTTGGGGATGAAGGCCGACATCGGAGCACGCTCCTCAAAGCTGGGCTGGGCCAACGGCCGGTCATCATCAGAGTCTAAACCCACACTGTCACTGTCACGGTATCAAGTGTATTAACCACAGATTCACCCTCATGTGACATTACACGGGTTCCTGTGTCCTCCTTCAATGTGGATGATACTCAATAAGGGCTCAAAATTAAACATATTCAGCCACTTTTGCTATTAAGCAGCAATTAATAACATTTATCGAAGTCCGACTTTCCCCTAAAATAGACAAGTGTAAGTGCTCATAACGATTTTTATAACAATGATCATTTTAGAAAATGGAGATATCGTAATCATTTTTTCTAGAAATAATGTTTTATTTTTGTAGTTTATTTAGCTTATTAAGAATGATTAAGAAAAATATTCCTAAATGACACTTCTCAGTGATTTTTGTTATTTCTTTTTCATTATAGAATTGGTTTTAGGGTAGTAAAGTTCACTTCAGTATGAGGAATTTGGTTTTGTCATATTAATGACTGTTGATGGGTTATCCAGCAGGCACAGTTTAGTTTAACATCTTTAATTCATTGCTATTTAAATTTGGTAAATGACTACTTTCATGTATCTTTCATTTCTGAATTACATCCAGAAAGGGCTCATAGGAATATTTAAATTATTAATGTTCTTTGTTTTCCAAGAATTCCACTAGCAACAAGTATGCATGGATTTTGATGACATATCATTCCCAAGGAGAATTTCTTTTTGGCCTTTATCATTTTTTAAATTAAAAGGTATTATTATGAGATGACATTTCATTTATTCTTCTCTTCATCTCCCAAGAAGTGTTGAGCTACATCCCTAGTCTCACATTTATTTTTTCTAATTGCAAGACAGGGTCTTGCTAAGCTCCCCAGGCTGGCCTTGGGCTTGGGGTTCTCCTGCTTCTGCCTTCTGAGTAGCTGGAATAGCAGACACATGCTACCATGCCTTGAATTCATTTTTTTTTAAATAATTTATCAGGTACTTAAATACAGCTCATGTATTGTGGGGTTTCCAGACCCTCACACAGGATGTGGGCTCTGTCTCCAGGGAGCTTACATTCAAGCAGGTAAGACAGATACATAAAAGAAAATTCTGTTTTATGGTTAAAGCTGCTGGTAGAGATGTGTCCAACTAATTATGGAGGCAGAAGTGTGGAGCGACTAACTCATGATGAAAAAGGAACAGACAGCATGTGTCAGGGAAGGATGCTAGGAAGGATAAGTCTTGATCTGAGCTGTAAACAGGAGTCTGAGTCACGAAGAGGAAGGAGGATGTGTGAGACCCCCGGGGTGCGTATGGAGAATGGTGAGCAAATTTACCACAGTCCATGTGGTGAAAACATGAAATCCATCTTTTGTGCTGGAACAGGTACAAGCAGGCTAGGCCGTGTGATAGAGCACAGACTTGCTTCCAAGGAAGTCAGAATCCCTGAGGGCTGTTCATTCAAAGCAGGACACATTCTTACTTTCATGTTAGAGAAAGCCTTCAATGGCAGCATGGAGGATGAATTCCAAGGCAAGTCTGACGCCGCAACCAGAGTGGATGATGAGCTCTCAGGAAAGCAACTAGGACCTACTCTGGTGTTTTCATGACAAGGACAGCAGGGAAGGAGCAAGCAACCACAGTATTTTTGAAGACAAATTAGTGGTCCCTGGTAATTAATTGGGCCTGGGATTCACAGCGCGATTGGATTCCACGGAGAATTTGGTTTATGAGCTTGATTTCTGGTTAGATTATGGCAGCCACTGAATGTCAGGATCTTCCTTGAACTGCGAAATTCTTAGGACCAGACCCATCTGCGTGTGTACTCCACAGGCACAGAACACGACCCTCATGACCACATTAAGTATCAGCTGTCAGACGAGTTCAGTTCACGCATCCAAACTCCAGGACGGGATCTAGGTCTCTCTCTCCGCTTTGTCATATCCTTCTGACAGAAATGATCGAGCTACTTTGCAAATGAAACAACATTTGTTCCTAAGTGGAGAAAGGCAGTAGCTTTTGGTGTTTATAGACAACAGCTGTTGGCATCTGGTGCCAAGTGAAAGCCCAATAAATATTTATCGAGCATCTCCATGTCACGTGCACTGCGTTTGAATAAGCTATAACAATTGCTCTCGGCTGCTCGGGAAGCTAGAGTAATAAACAAGATTATGATGTAGCCTCCTGGCAGGTTCAGGGGTAAGGACAGCTGCAGGAGGCACCAACAGGAGGACCCTCAGTGTGGCGGCTTGGGGGACAGAGAGGGAGACCCTGGGAGAAAACATTCTAGGATGCCAGTGACTCGCTTTCCAGGAGAAATGGAGTGTGTGCTGTAAGACTATCCCAAGTGACAGCAGAAACATGAGCACAGGGGCGACAAGGCAAAGAATGGGGACAGCAAGAAGTCACGTGTTTTGAGAGCATCACTGTCATTGGAGTGAGAAAAGCAGAGACAGAAAGCAGAGTGAAAACTTCATGTTATAATACAAATTTTATATCTCAGAAAACACGTTGGGTGTGTAATCATCTGTGAAGAGTTTTCCTGCCTTTTATATTTTCCCCTAAAATTAATCTGACACAAATGTACAGGTTGTGGATGGACGTGCTCACACCGCACGTGAGTTGCCAGGTCCCACCTGGAGAGAGATTACAGCCATCGGTGTCTCACATGCGGGTAGCATCGAGCTGCACGCTCTGCTGATCACTGGGACGGTGCCACAGGCTCGTGTCCACAAGCGCTTGTTGTCAGCTGAGACCATGCTGATCTCAGTTTGTTCTGAGGAAAACAACCCTGCAAATAACGAAACTCTGGAACTCCACAAGCACCATAGCAAAGACACGCACTCTCATTCACAACGTGCGTAAGATCGAATCAGGTAACACACGTCAGAGTACTCTGGAGTTCCTAACGCAATACGTGAATGAGTAGCGCTAATGGTGACTGAGCTGTAGTGATAGCTACTTTATAAAGCCTCTGAAAAAATTTTACTGTGCATTTTAGCAAATGTGTAATAAAACTTTGACCTCAAAATTGCTTCCCAAATCTGAGAAGCATTCCAATTCAAAGCTGCAAGGGATGCGTGAATGCTGAAATTTGTTAAGGTAACTTACTGTGTTGAGCCCCAGGCCATCCAGCATGTATATCAGATCCTCCGTGGCTACGTTCCCAGAAGCACCTTTTGCGTAAGGACAGCCACCTAATCCCGATACGGCAGAGTCCACCACATTAATTCCCATCTGGAAGATAAACAAAAGCACCTCAAGCTCATTCACTCATGGCGTGTAAATTGTTTCATTTCCACTTAACCCGTGCTAAAGTGCAAATAAGCCAAATCTGAGCCTTTGATCCAAACCTCCTCACTGGCCCACCTCATGCCACAGCAATTCCCGGCGCTCATTTCTTTTCTGATCGATCTGTTCTCTTAGACTGACCGAAGCCCTGTTAAGGGTCTCTGGAACTAGAATAATCTCCTGTCAAAATTTGTTTTTTTGATAACGCAACTCTGTAGGTGGTAGATCCTGAAGTAAAGTTATTTCACTCCCAGCGTTATATATATTCCCCAGCTCTTTAGCTTTTTCCTAAAGGCATGGTATCAACAACATAAAATACCTCCAGCACCCTAAATCAAAATCAAGTCCTTCTAGAAGACTGATATTGTGAACTAGGGGGCAGGTGGTGCATAGTGACCGGGCTTAAAATGTAGCATACTGTGGGCTTAGTTCACCCAGCCTTTTGGGAAGCTGTATTTTGCACATAAAACTCTGCTCTTTGGACGAAGTGATGCTTAGAAGCAGGATGCCAAATCACATTTATTTATCTTCACAAGACCCTTAAAGATCAGTCTTCTCATCCACTGAGAGGAAACAGGTACAGATGAACCAGGCCACTGGCCCAAGCTTATGGTGTGTGAGTTAGGTCCTCTGAGGGTGCAGACTCACCCTCTGGCTTGATTCACAGCCCCTGGAAGCACGAGCTGGTGCAAGCTTTGTGCTCCCAGACAGAGCTGGAGGAGAGCTGCGTGCTGGAGACACTATGGGAGGCTTGAGCACAATGGGAGGGGCTGGAGACCAGAAGTTAGAAACCTGAGAAGCAGAGAGGTATACGTGGCCTTCTGCTGTGAAAAGTGCAAGTTTGATAATCAGAGGCTACAGAAAGAACTACAGGGATTCTCTACTCTTGGGCATGGAACGAAGAGTAACATGACCTCATCTAAAATGAGAAGCCCCCTAAGCAGGAGGTCACAAACCACCTCTGCACCCACACAGCATGTCTGGGTTGGGGCTAGAGAGTTTTAATTTTTAAAAGATCTCAGGTGCCTCTGGCCCTTCTTCCATCCCTCTTTTCTTTCTTTCCTTCTTCTCTCCTTCTTTCCTTCTTTCCTTCCTTTTGTTGATAAGTTTTGTATTTTAGAATGCTTTTCAAAAATTTGGGGAGGCAGTACAGAGAGTCCCCATATACTCCCTCTGTTTTAACTTTTACTATCTGTTTACTAACGGAAAAACGTATTCAAAGCTATTTGTTAAAGCATGATACAGGAGGCTTCATTCATAGCTATTGCGATGGCTACAGTATAGTTTTGCAGTGAAAGAGACTGGGCCCAGCTCCAAATACAGCATGAGCAAGTGGGAATTTACAGCCAAGGAGCAGGATTGGGGTCAGTCGATGGAAAATTACTAAGAGGAAACAATAGGAGTGAGAAGATTTCAAACTAAAACAGCCTAACACGAGTTTTGCTCTAAGACTGACCAGGGTGGCCAACCATCACCTGGGGGGGTAGTGGGAGATGAGAGACCTAATCAGACGTGGACGGTGATTAGACGTGGAGGGTGGGTGGTCCTTGCTGAATAGACTGACTCGGCAGAGAGTGTTGAGCTGGACTCCTGAAGAAAGTGCACATACAGTCAGCGGAGGAAGTTTAGAAGTCTGACTAAAGATTGGCTCAGGCGAGACTGTCCAATTTCACATTATTATGGTGTATTTATCATAACTAATAAGCAGATCTTGATTTTTAGTAACAAAAATGTATACGTTATTCATATTTCATTGGACAGATTAACGACCTTCCTAAGGGCATTTTTCCTGCGACTAGGACTCATCAGCACACTGTGTGACATTAGTATCGGTGGCTCCTCAGGCTCCTCTGCATTGTGACAGCTTCCAGATAATCTTGGGTCCTATCGGCTGTGCTTTTGTGCAGTCCTTCAACTCAGGCTTGTCTCCTTTTCTTTTTCACGGTCAGACTGCAGTTACAGAAGTTTGGAAGGAAGACCACACCAGTGAGGTATCATTTCCCAAGCCGTGCAGCAGGGGCACACACTTCCACCCTGAGAAATGACACCGCGTTGACCTGGACCGTGCCGCAGAGGTGGCTTCTGCCAAGTATCCGCGCCAGACATTCTCCTGCTTCCATTTTCTATGCTGCACACTGAAGCAAGCCCCCAGGTGCAGCTCACACTGCAAGAGCGATACTATCTACATCAATCCTTTGCAAGCCCTCCATGCGACAACGCTGTTTATTGGTCTACATTTATTTGGACATTTATTCTTATTAATAGGGGCTCATAGACATTTATAGGTATTCATTTTGCACCATGAGGTATAATCCAATACTTCTTTATATATCTCGTTGCTCAGATTGTTCCGTATTCGGCCACCGGGAGCCCTTTCAATTGGCTCTTCTGTCCTTCTGGCATGCCAAAGGGATTACACTTTTTGAACCACTTATCTAGTTTTCTTTGCAATATTAACTTCATGTAATGTTCCCCAAGGATTGAGCAGGCAGAACTAGAGTTCAAATAGCTCTAATAATCACTGAGATCTAAGGAAGCTTTTCAAAGAGGGTTGCTCAGTGCCTCCCTTTCCCCTCAATGAGCTCCTCACTGTGGGAAAGCTCCGTAGGGCTCTTTCCATTGTCCTCAATCCTTTTCAGATGTTGATTTGAGATGCTCATTCAGAGGCTGGTTTTAATAATGACCAGAAAATTTATGTGCGTGTGGGATAATTTACATTTGCTATAAACCAAAGTAGAAAGAATAAAGAATTACAGTCTATAAACAAAATGTGTAATCTTGTGTAGTAGTTGAAGAAGGTAAATATCAAGGTTTTGGCCAATCTGTGGAGTCCGCCGTGAGATTAAATAGGAGTTTTATTCACTCATAAATTAAAATCGATCTATTTAATGGAGATGGGTCTTCACCTGAGAAACAACTTTCAGTAGTTCTCGATGTTGTCTACGCTTTGGAATCACTGTCGGCTCTTAAAAAATGCTAACACCAAACGAATCAAATCAGAATCTCTGTCTGGATATGGGCTCCATCTCTGATATTGCTTTAGTACTGCCTCCGGTGATTCTCATGTGTGACTTGGTGTGGGAACCCCAAGGCAGAAGTTCTTATCCATATCACCCTTTATTAGTCATGGGCATTTCATTTTACAGATGTTGGCTATCCCCTGGGGCAGCAGGAAGTTAACGATGGCTGATCAGCATCTCAAGGAAAACAGTGTTTGAAAGAAGGCTCTTGAATGTATGAATTAAGAAAGCAAGAGATACTAGCATGGTGGAGAAGGTGCCATCCAGCGGTCCATTGTGTGGCTGGCTGGTTCTTGCATCAGGCTCTCAGTCTTATTGAAGTCTGAGACCCACAGAACACTCAGCAAGAAAATGTGGCACCTTGTCAAAACAGTATAGTTTTGAGTCTGAATTGGTATTTTGGGAGACTGTGAGAAAACAAAAACCACACTGTATTTTCTAAGTAAAAGCTGTTGTGACCTATTGTTTGGGGAAAAGGGGAAGATTTTTCACAATAAAGCAACCAGTGTCCCCCCAAAAAAGCTAGAAAACGGCTGATGTCACAGTAGAGCAAAATGAATAACCAGTGAAACCATGAAAATGCGTTTAACCTCACATTAGATTAAAGATTACAGGAGAACTGTAACACGGTATTTCACACTTTCAAAGCAGAAAAGACCTGAAAAAATATTGGTAATATAATTATACATGATAGAGCAATGAAATATGAAGCAGTCTACAATGTCAACAACACAAATAGGTCTCACTAACAAAAAAAGTGCATTAAAGAAATTGGGCTCAGAAAAGAACATACAGTATGATTTTCTTTAGATAAAGTCCTAAAAGACAGCACTAGTCAAACTGAAGCACAGATTATAGTTTTCCGACAAAGTAGAACTGCAGATGGGCTCAAGGGCACTTCTGGGGACGGGGCAATATTCCATTTGAACAGAGTCAATTACACTGGTAATACATGTTTGTGAAAATTCATCGAGTTTATCACATGTGCACTTTTCTTCATATGTTGTACCTCAGTAAGCATCAGAAACGTAATGTTACATTTTTGGAACTGAAGGCAAACGGGCAAATGCATGAGTAAGAATATAAACTAGAATTTTTTATGGTGAAAAATTGATAATTTGTCTTAAATTGCTGATACCTCTTGTCCTGGAAATTGTTTATCAAGAAAGTTCAATTACAGAGAGCTAAGATGGATTGAAATTAATAAGTGTCAGACAGGTATGGGCCCTGGAGGAAGTCAGTGCAAAAGAGGAGAACACATCAAAACTGTGGCTGGAAGGAGTCTGAAGAAGGCCATGCCTCACGATGGAGACAAAATGGCCAGGCCTGCATCCCTCCCTAAGGGACAAACAGCAACTTAGGAATTATACTGCAATGAGAACCCCTTGTTGCAGTAAGTCCAGATAGAAATCAGAAATCCAGGCCAGTGATCAGAGCATCCGGACCCATCCTCCCATCCCCTCCTGACCCTTTCCAAGAAATGCCTTTGTTCTTGCTGAACCGGAAGTTATGGATGAGCTAAAATTAATGATGCTCGCCATACACCTTGCTATGTGTCTCACTTCCCTATTGGATCAATATTAGCTAAGTGGCTACACTTGTAATCCTATTGCTTGACTGTGTTTTGACCCATGTTGTACCCAACTTGCGAGTTTGCTCTATAAAATATTCTTAGAGAGACAGCCACTGTGGCAACCCCCTTTCAAACTCCCCTGCCCCCCCACTGTCTCTCGGGAACTTTCTCTCAGTAACCTTTCCTATGCTTTACTCTTGTGTCTTCAAAATTCATTCTTCAATATTCTGGAGGCAGGAACTCTGTACAGCTGACAAATAGCAAGTTGGGAGTTATTTTTACCACATCACAGCTCTTTCTAGGAATTTTTTTTAAAATTGCAAGTGTATAATTAGATAAGAAATAAAAGCAAATGGACATCTGTGGGTGACAGTATGCATGCTGTATGTGGTATACAGCACACATTACATGTGACCCACTGCAGTTATGTCTTTTAAGAAAGAAAATTTGGGAAAAGTTCAAATGTCTCAAAATGGCAGTAACTCAAACTACTTAAGATGCATATACACAATGAATGATAAATTCTATAAAATTGTATTATTAAAGGAAAAGAATTGGTTAAAGAATATTATCACACTACATAGAGTCATGACACATTTTATTAAATAAAAATAGGACTCGATGAAACATATCAAAATGCTAATAGTGCTGGGGGTCATGGTAGTGTGATTATAGGTGATTTATTTTACTTTAATTCTGTCCGCTTGCCGATGTCCTGACTGTAGTAGTCTAATAGTAAATAAATGAGAATGATTTTAAATAAATCGAAAATTGAATTTCTAAATTAACATTTTTTTGCAACTAAATAATTTTTCTAGGGTCTATCACTGCAGGGAAAATCTACAGACATACTCTGATAAGAGAAGACATCAGAGTAAAAGAGGAACTGGAAAATGTTCTCTCTATTTTCTAGTAGCAGTTTAGTTCTAGACAAAGATTATTTCTCAGAAAGCTTTACGCACAGTTAATTACTGGGATCAATCCTAAAAGTAATATGTGAAATTAAAATTGAAGAAACCAATTTTAAAAAGCATTTCTTAAAATCTGTGTAACCTGTAAAGGACAATACTGAGATATTAGTTCCCTTTAAGGGCTCTCTTCAAAAATAGTTACAGTACTTTAATTTTTTTTCCATTTTATGTAATATCCCCTAAACTGTCACCTCTATTAAGTGTGCAATTCACTCCCTATAAACAAAGAACTTCTCAATGATGTTATCTATATTCTAAATTGCATGTCCTTGCAATTATGTTGGCCTTTACCAGATATCTGCCAAAAAATGGAAACAAGCTAAGTGAAAATCAACTGATTAATGGAAAAACCAAACGTGCAACATACACACAGTGGAGAACTATTCACCCATAGAAAGAGTGAAATCCTGTCATTTGCAACAAAACAGAGGGACCTACAGACGATCGTGCTATGTGAACTGTAAGTACTGCATAAAATCATTCATACATGCAATCTAAAGAAGTTGATCTCATACAAGTTGAGAGTACAAAGACGATTATCAAAGTCCAGAGAGGGGAGTTGGGGGACAGATGGAGAGAAGTAGGTCAGTGAGTACTGAGTTACAGTGATATAGGAGTGAGAAGCTACTTGTGTGCTATTGAACTCTGTATATAGATGACTGTAGATACCAATAACATAATGTACATTCTGTAAAGATAGAAGAAAGGATCTTGAATGTTTTCACATAAAGGAATAATAAATGTGTGAGGAGATAAATACATTTAACCCGACTTAAACATTATGCAATTTATACGGGTATCAAAACATCACATGGTACCTACCTCATAAATATGTATGTTTTAAATATTTTTACATATCAGTTGGAGCTTAATTTAAAAAGTATAAATAAATACATTTATATACTGTTCTTCCTAAGCAAGCTGCTTTGGAAATTTTTAGTTATAGTCTTATAAGAAACTTTGATTTTACTATGTGGGTTTTCCTCACATTTACTTCTTTGTCCCAGTAAAAATGGTGTTTAATATCAAGTAGGCAAGTTCCTAATAGACTGCTAAGAAAAGTATGATTTCTTCTATTGATTATTTATTGTAAATAGAGGAAATATATACATATAAATATGCTTTTACCGAAATTATATCATTTCAACATGTACTTGGAAATAATAAATTGGCCACTTCCCCCATTTTATGATGGAGATTTTCAGAATTATAGGATTACTCTCAGAAAGATGTTCCTGTTCTCTTTGCCTCTTCTCCAAGTGCAAAGCCTGCTTTCAGCGTCAGATTCTTTGTGTGTGTGTGTGTGTGTGTGTGTGTGTGCGCGCGTGTGAGTACATAGCACAAGTGTATTTTTGTGTGAGTGTGTGCTACCTATCACAAAAACAAAGCCTTTGTTTTGTGACTTGTTTTCGAAGCACAGCTAGCGTCAAATGAATGACCACAAGGTGGCGATGTAGCACCGAAATCCACCGAGTGCCGGTCAAACCTTCAGAATCCCAATGAGCTCCAGGCCAAGAAAATGGCAAACATGTCAATCAAAAGTTTTATACTTATCAAATAAACAGCTCTCTGGAATTTAAGATAAGGACAACTTCACTTATGGTGCAGAACACATGAAATTGTAGTTCAGTGTATTCAGTATTTGTTGCCCGTTCTTCCCTTGACTTAAAAGATTAATGTGTCAAAGACTTGGAATACCTACTAAGTCCTGTAACTCATGAAACTTGACATGAGAAATTAAAATTACTCTGCTTTTCCTGTCACTGAGAAGTCACTTACTAGTGTCACAATAAGTATAATTTTCTCTAACTTCAAAAAACCAAAAAACAAAACAAAACCCCCTCAAAGGTCTGCAGCATCTTCTTCAGCTCCTACTTTCCACCAAGTTAAAATTCAAGCTCCCGGCAGAAGATGAACCTGGAGTTTGTAGATAGGTGCTCAGTTTTCAGACTCAATGGAATAGACAAAACATTTGCGAAAAGTGATACATATTTCAGGAATGAAAAATCACTAATGTAATTATTAATACTTTTACGTAACATCTCTCATCTTTGGAAAAAAGATTTTGCTAAATGCCCCCCTCATCCTTGCCTGAGAAGGAGATAGATTAGGTATATTCTTAGACCTACTTGCTACATTCACACTGACATAAAAATGACAATGTTCACAGAGAAAGGAGTAAGATAATGGAAAAACACATGACAAGGGAGCTCTCAATTTCAGCAGGACTGAGAAAACAGTAAATAGTATTTGAAAATGTATACTGAATGCTTATTTTGTCACAAAAATTGTTCTTTCTGCTTCGGTGTGGAAAGTTTACAAAGCTGATGGACGTGGTTAGTAATAGAAGCTCATTTTAGAGATGAGGAAACCAAGGCTCACAAAAAGCAAAGAATATTTCCTGCTTCAAGTGGTTCATATGACCAAGTAAGAATGGAACAGCTGTGCACTGTTTTCCCATATTAATAGTCCTTAAGTAACACAAGGTGACTATGTGCCAAGCACACTACATCAGAGGCGCCCAGCTCTTTGACACCTGGGACTGGATTTGTGGAGGACGATTTTTCCACAGATAGATAGGCGTGATCGTGTGCGGTTCACACAGACTCCATGCTCCTATAAGAATCTCAAATCTGGCTGACCCGAAAGGAGGGGCACCAGGCAGTGATGTACATAATGGAGCGCGGTAAACATGGGACAAGTCGGCTCCCTCACCCACCGCTCACTGTGCGCTGTTGGTCTGCACCCCGCGGGCGGTGTACACTCCTCTAAGAAAGTCATCAGACAACTTGGGGTGGGGGGAGCGTTAGGAGTGACTGAGAGAGTAGAGACAAGTCAGAAGTTTTTATTTCCTTGGGAGACTTTCTTCATCTTTCTAAAAGTTTCCACAGAACTTAGCAATATTATCAAGAGCCTTCAGGGAAATAAATGTTTGCTGTCCTAGAAACTGATCAGCCCCCCAAATAGCCAGAAATGTTAGTAGGGACTTATGTACAAGAGTGGGCACTCTTCGTCATATTACTTGTAAAACTGGACATAAGTCCTTAAGCGGAAAGAACAACAAAAAAAGTTAATAAATGATGTATTATAGACTATTATGAAACAGTTAAGCATTTTCAAAGACTCTTCAATAGTCTAGGTAAACAATTATGAGAAAATAGAAGACAAAGAACAGACTATTACGGTGCAGTCTGTTGATGTTTCTACATTTTGTTCAGTCTCTTGTATAACATACATCCCATTCACAATATAGACGAGTGTCCCTTATTAGTAAACACGCTTTCCTTTCGCTGTCCCCCTTCTTCCACTAGCACAATACCTGAGAATTACACTGACCTATCTTGGGCTCCTATAGCTTGGACTAAATTTAAATTCTCTAAGTGATTTCTGTCAGCATTCTTTGCTTTTGCATTCTCTTGACGGGAGGCTGCTCCTATCAGTTCTCCTCCTCGGTAGCCATCTGTGGTTTCTAATAAATTGACTTAAAGCAGTTAGGCCGGTGGTCCTTAGACTTCAACAGGTGCATATGATTTCAAGCCTGAGTTGATGCCTGACACTCTGCACTTCTAACTTCTAAATTATGCCAAAGGTGCCGCTCCCCGGAGCACAAGAGCGGCAGGAGCTGAGTTCAACCTGCACACCTGACAGGTGTGGCTCCCTCCGGCTCCTGCCTCAGCAGCCCCTCCTGCCTTCTGAGGTATTTCTCAGAACAGAACATCCGGGTATCAGAATTGCCTGAGGTCTGAATTTAAAGCTGCCTGATTCAATGCTCTATGCCAAAGTCTGAGTGCTTTTCTCGTGAAGACCAAACACACGCATTGTCTCAAATTCCAAGATGACTTTTATAGATTTTTTTAAAAAGTGTGCAAATTAACTTTCGACTTGACTTTACCAAGCACTTTCTTCTTCCAGGACTCTCAGGTGGATGGTGTCACCTAGCTGCCCCTGTGGGTGGGGGGAGTGTCCTACCTGCAGTTCAGACGGCGGGATGTGAGTGCAGCGACAGAGGGCTACAAGATTTCTGCGAGTCTTTCGGAAACTTCTCCCTTCTTAGCGGTCAGATGCAGGTGACATCGGGGCCTGAAGAAATGGTGAGCCAAGTGGAAGAGGGAGCCTGGGCTCCTAGAGCCCACGTGGAGGGAAGATGCCCCGTGCCAAGACACCTGCACCGTGCACCGATGGATGAGTGCGAGACAGACTTCTGGGTGGTGTTTTATTAGTGCGTCCAGAACTGACACACCAAGGCCAGGCTGGACTTCGGTCTGCCATTTTACTAACAGCTGTCTATTTGTTCCATCTGTCTTTCATTTTCCCCCTTTTCCTCACTTCTCTTTTTCAGTTAAATGTTTTTATTATTCCATTTTATTTCTTCATTTGACTTAATATTTTGACCTCTTTAGACTACCCGTAGTTGCCTCCTGGATGGAGGTGTACATCTTTCCAACCTGCTTTCCAGTACTGAGTCGTGTGGAAGGGAAGGAGCTTGTAACCTCAATTCCTTCGTCTCACCCTCTGCAGTGCTTCTTCCCTGCTTTTTACTTTTGCACACATAATCTCATAACATACTGCTACTCTTTCTGCTTTAGATAATCAGTTATCTCTGACAGCAATTAAAATAAGTTAAAACAAAGTTGATGTTCTCATCTTGACATTCTGGGAGCCCTTTGAAGGAACCTGTCTAGAATAAGGAAGCAGAACTCAAGCACTGGCCTTCGGTGGACACGCGCTTTTTGTAGGAAGGAGAAGGAAAATGGGTGAGAGATAAGTTTAGGAGGAAGTTCAACATTACAAACCACATTAGAAACTTTTCTCTAAACACTTAGACCCCAGTGACAAATGCTGCAGATAGTTAAGAAAAATGCCAGCTGAGGAAGTTGACTGGACTGAGGCCATTAACAGATTTTGGATCATTCCAGCGTCGCGGCAGGATGGGATGGTGCTCACAATGCCATTAAATGCAGACAGCAGCACGCAGTCTGGTGCTTAACCGCTTACCAGTCCACTTACTCAAATACAAGATGACCTAAATTACATTGCTTTTTCATTAATTTGTGTAAGATAATACAACAGGAAATATAAAAATGACAAACTTATTCAATAATTTCTCCACGTATAGTGCGTTTTAAAACATTCAGTGCACAACACAGCATTACAATCTGGACAGTAGTACATAGTCTCCGAATTCTTTTCGCATTATAGTCTTTCTTTGACTAACACTCTACATGGTCGTGTTGGTCTTTCCTTCTTTTCTGTGGGTGGTATAATTTCAATAAAATGTCTACCCATTAAATGTAATGGTGAAGATGTCGAGGCTGGAAGTCCTGCTTG
The DNA here is from genome assembly GCA_004026905.1 of Hystrix cristata. Classification (NCBI taxonomy): domain Eukaryota; kingdom Metazoa; phylum Chordata; class Mammalia; order Rodentia; family Hystricidae; genus Hystrix; species Hystrix cristata. Next base: position 27,909 of record PVJO010013927.1, read on the forward strand.
GCATTTCCCCGTCCTGTATTTTTCAATATTTGGTCTATTAGACCTAATATAAGTATTAAATGACTTTTTGACCCCCTTCATTTTGAATAAATAACTAATGAGCTCCATATTGTTTGGTCCAGAATATGAGTACATATTCTATAATAATATTTTTCCTCACTTTTTGATTTCAGCATAGCTTGCTAGATGTTGGTCAACTCTGTCAACACTACCCTTAGAATTATTACAATCATTGGCCACTGTTGGAATTTTTTAGTTTCATTTCTTCTTCCAAGTTCTATCATTCTGTAGTATGAATAGTTGACGATAAGAAGACATCTTTTCTTGTCTTTCCATTTCATAACACAGACTTTTCCTGTCTGATATGTCAACATTTCTCCCTTTTCAGTTTTTTCTTTTGTGGATCTCTTGGTGCTTCCTTCCTGTTCAGTCTCAGTGTCCCGAGAGTGTCTGTTTTATATCATACAAGAATATCACTGAGTTCTGGAAAACTATGAAAATTATATCTCATGAACTTAGGATATGAGTTTTTGTAGATTATAGCACAAAAGTATAGATTATTTTTCACAAATAAACAAGAATTAGTAGAAGAAAATAACCAGAACTTATTAGATTTCACTAGAAACAAACGTCAATGGCAAATACAACATTCTAAATATCAAAGTATGTAAAAATAGCTGATAAAAAACAATTAAATAGCTGTTAGTGTGTACCTCACGTAAACAAGCATCAGCTGGTTGAAATGACACCGGCCGAGTCATGCTCGGACAGCCACCGTGTAAACGAACGTGCTGCCGGAGTGACACTCGGCGGCCAACTGTTCAGTAGTTAAAGGGTCAGTTTTGGAAGACAGATTTCTGCTTCAACTTGCTCTGTCACTTGGTAACTGTGTGATCTTGATAATAGAATTTACTTTTCTGTTCCCCTAACTGTTGCGGCACCAATGAGATCTTTCAGGGAAAATACTTACCATGTAGCTTGGCACAGGGCCTTAAGGAAACTCTGGAGTTAAGAGGTCTACGCTGCAGACACAGAAGCAGGCAGAGCGTGCACAGGCACAGGATGAAGGAGCCGTGAGAGACGCTGAGCGGGTGTGAGTGGAGAAGGATCATGGTTACGTGAGAGGCATTGAACTTGTGAGACATCAAAGACAGAGCTAATCCACTGCAGTAAAGAATGTCCTAGATGGAAGAGAAAATGAACAAAGGAAAGTCTTCACAGATGAGGGTGAGTTGGGTATTAGGGTAGAAATAGGAAACGAGCCAGGGAATTAATAGAAAAAAAAAATCTTTGAAGCAGGAAAGGGAATGACAAGTGGAGGCTTAGAGATATGCTAGAGCAAGGACCCCGAAGCGTCTGAGAAAATGAACAAACCACCTTGTGAGGAACACAGTAATTGAGTTCATCCATTAAGAGTCTAGGGAAGAGTTGATCATCTCACTCCAGCTCCCTGACCTTGCTTCTCTGGGACTCGGCCCTCGAGCTCTCACCATGCTCACTGGTAAATGTGCAGAGAGGTGGAGAGAAGTCACGGAAGTAGGGATAGCAAGAGGAAGACAAGGGACAGATCCTTGTAAGACATGGTATAAATAATACCTACAAAATAAAGGCACCAGGGATCCTTCAGAATAACCTGCAAAGCGCTTAATTTTATAACCAGATCATTTAGCCAGGTAACTGATCAAACAATGTATCAACAGATTTAAAAGGAAGTAAACCCCACAGCTCTTACAGAGAGTTTCAGGAAGTTACCGGAAGTCACACAGCTGGTTAGTTATAGAGGTGATCTAGAACACAGGCCCTCTTTTCTTTTCTTTTTTCTTTTCTTTCCTTTTCTTTTCTTTTCTTTTCTTTTCTTTTCTTTTCTTTCTTTTCTAAAATTTCTCTGAAAGAAGTTAAATAACACAGTTCCAAAATGGATGTAAGTGAGAGACCTGCCTAACTGTATAACAACACAGCTAAGAATTAAAAAGTAAAAATAATACTAAAAGAGAAAAAATTGAAAATACAATGTTTTTCACAAAATATGAAAAATGTATCAATATTCCAAAATCAGAAAGGGCTTATGAAAATGTCAAGTCGAAATTTTTAGAAAAATTCAAAGTAGCAAGCACTATATATATATCTCCAGAACTTTACCCTCTGTCACCCTTCAGTATACAGTGCAACACAGTACCTGGAACACAAGACGTTATTATTCAAATGTTCATAAGCGTATAATTGAATAAATAATACATAGAGAACCATGAAAACCCACAACACTACATTTTTCTTTCCAAATAAATGGAGAAGAGTGGAACTCTACCTATGTTGCTTTCTCTCTCAACTTTGTTCTTTTGAGATACTCATGAAAGTGTTTATGGAAACTTGGGACATTTTTATTACTCCTGACTACAGCTGGTTGGCCCTAAATTGGGTCAGTCAATGCTCTCCTCGGGGCTGGAACAAACAATCATCTTCCTGAGGGGTGAGATGGGCAGCGTATGCGTTGTGGTGAGCGATGTTTTCCCTGAGTGATATACAGAAATTCAATCTGTAGTAAAAGGGAAATAAGACAGACTTGAAGCAGAGAAACGAGGTCTGAATTCCAGACAGCTTTTCAGTCCTTCCTAAAGTCCTGCCTCATTCCCTTTCTAGTTTTTCCTGAATAGCATTGAATGGGAGCTGTGCTGAGTGCTTTAGACTGCACAGTGATTCTCAGAGTGGGTACTTTTGGTATCACTGCACCCCTTTATAACTGACAACTGAGGCACGAAATGCTTAACATAATCATACCATAAAGTCACGTGTTTGGGCAGAAGTGAAGCTGAGATTCTGAGATTCAGGGCCAGGAAGAAAGACTTCCTTCCGAATCTCTGCTGGACTTGTCTGCTACTCCCTCAGACTTCAAGGAAGGGAGAGGGAGAGGCCAGGAAGACGAGAAAGTCTGATAAGCAGTTTGCCTCTGAATTGGGTTTTGAATGGGTTTCAAGAGGAGGATGGTGAAGGAAGGATTGAAAAAAGACATACATGGTAGACAGGCCAAGATTTTATTGTAGGTCACTTCATTGTGGCTGGTATACAGCTTCAGGTCATAGGAAGCCCTGAGGGCCTCCCTGTAGCATATGACTTGTACCTGCTGCCAGGTCTTCAAAGAAGGTAGGAAAGCAAAAGTGGATATAATTCTAGTTAAATATGTGGGATGAGGCAGATATGGAGCAGACCGGCATAGCTGGAAAAGATGATGCAGTCAGTGGTTGAGAAGTAGTGCATATTTATCTTGGAAAAGACAGAGTATGCAGAGTTGTAGTCACATAGCACAAGAGCATTATATGGTCAAGAAAGTAAACACATTCTGTATGATTTCAAGTAAAACAGATGGGGTGTTTTTGGTTGAATGTGAGGGGTAATTGTCTGACCACTTAATACTTCTAAATTTATACGGACTGGCACTCACACAATGATCTCTCAGCCACTGATGCATTAAAAGCCAACCGAAAGGTTGTAAAGGAGTCCCTTCCACAAGAAGTGAAGTCATCGACTTTGATGGCATCTAGGGTTTCATTCAGTTCTTAGGCTTTCTATACATGTTAAATGAATTTAACTTGCTCTGTAACATCTAATTCCATTATAAAAGTACAAACATAACCAAAGTTCTAGTCATTTTCCCATCACTGGGACAAAGTACCTTGTCTGACACCCATGGCTTACAGGAGAAAAGGTTTGCATTGGCTCATGTTTCAGAAGTTTGAATCCTCCCATAATCAGTGTCCGGTGGAAGGGGCTAGGTGGAGTACAGCTGCTTACATCACAGCGGCCAGGAAGCCGAGAAAGAAGCCCCCAGTTCCCTCCCTCTTCTGACCAGGCCCCTCCTTCCTACATCACATCCAGCTGTACCACCCTCAGATCCAATCGCCTGCCAACAGCCCCATTTACGAGTATATGAGGCTTGAGAGAGGACATTCTCAATCCAAATCACAGCATTAAATCAAAATAGAGTATTAAGGGCTTCTTCTACTGTAGTATTACTGTGGTAGATCAATTTTTTGACTTCAGAAGATATGACAGATTCTAAGCAAAGACATAGTGACTGCATGGGAAGATCACATGCACACGGGCTTCGGACAGTGCATGACTATAATGTCCATTGTTACTAGCCGAGAAAGAAGTCATGCAAACCATATTTTTGAAAGGAACATGTTTGCTAAAGATTCTCATTGATAGACGCCAAACATATTTGGTGAGTGGCAAAGCTACCAAACACTGCTAGGTTTATAAAAGCTTCCATTTAACCTGTAACATATCTTAGGACTTCAAAAATTTTAAGACTTCTAAAAACCCAAATCTCAATACCATCCTTACTTTACAAATGAAAACGTAGAGCCAGGTGTAGTGGTACATGCCTGACACTCCAGGATTCTGCCATACTGAGAAGGGGGAGTGCAAATTCAACCCAGCCCAGGCAACTTAGCTATTTAAGAAGACCTAATCTCAAAATAAAAAAGGGCTGGAGATATTGCTCAGTGTAAAGGTCTTGGGTTCAAGCCCTAGTACTGTGGGGAAAGAAACAAAGCAAGGAAGCAAGCAAGCAAGCAAGCAAGCAAGAAGGAAAGAAAGAAAGAAAGAAAGAAAGAAAGAAAGAAAGAAAGAAAGAAAGAAAGAAAGAAAGAAAGAAAGAAAGAAAGAAAGAAAGAAAGGAAAGAAAGGAAAGAAAGAAAGAAAGAAAGAAAGAAAGAAAGAAAGAAAGAAAGAAAGAAAGAAAGAAAGAGAGAAAAAAGAAAAAGAGGAGGAAGAGGAAGAGGAAAGAGAAAGGGAGAGATATAAGGAAGGAAAGAATGAAGAAAGGAGGGGGAGAAAGAGAGAGAAAAATCATACTTGCAGGCAGCAATCTTGAGTTCCTAGCCAAATTCTGTTGTTATTTCACTCCTCGAGTGGATTAAAAAAACATCGCAAGATGGTGTAACAAGAAAAATACCCCAAATATCCCTTATGGATCAATCCTGTATTATGGCCAAATATCTTATCTGAGTAAGAACACAGATTAGGGGTCTGCTTTCACCCTGAGACAGGAAGGACGTTCCCTGGCCGTCTGGTTTCTGAAGCGCGCAGCCCACACCCGCCGCAGGTCGGCCTCTCGTCCATGCCCTGCCCTGTTCACCACGGAGCCAGCCGTCAGGTACCCCAGGCCACCTTCCACGCTTTGAGGTGGGCTTGACTCTTGCTGGGTTCTGTCGGGAGACGGCTCTACTGGGAGAGAGAAGCCAGGATAGTCTTGGTGTCTGAGCACTTCAGCGATCTCTTGGCAGAGCAGGTTTCCTCTCTGGCTCCGGGTGCCCTCTGTCAATCACGGAAGACCTGATCAGGGCTCCGGCTCCCACCGGTGGAGCCCGACTGCCAGGCTCCGGGAACCGCCTTCTGTCCTGTGGCATTGCAAGCGTGTTTTCCTGCTGTTGCTAAGTCTGCGAGTGACTTAAAAGCGAGTCTCCCAGAGCGCAAACTGTAAGGAGCCCGTCGGCGCCGGGGCGCCAGGTGTACCCGAGAGAGAGCCTGGCACCCGGTCAGCCTCGCTCCAACCTGGGTGCTGGTCATCTCGGCTTGCTTTGTGCTTTGCATTTCTTCCACCACCTGTGTCCCTGTATTCAGTCTATGTTGTGTCTCTCTTTTCCAGCAGCACTCTGACGAGTCTGAGCAGCCTTTCCAAGGAGTTCAACCTGGAACATTTTTTCTGCCTACCTCTTGTCAAAGTCGGGTTAAGAGAGGTGATGCTGAAAGAAAGTCCTGGATCCCATTGCAGGGATCCATTGCACAGAGTCCTGCAAAGATGGCACCCCAAGTCCACTTTCAGGATGGCCTCCAGTTATTTATTGAAAGTCATTGCAATAAATAAATAAACTCTTTGAAAAAGAACTTTCCCTGCACATTTAATCCTAAAAAACCCAGCTGGAGACATTATACATTAGTTTTTCTATATCACACACTGTATTAACCACACATAAGTTGAGTTATATTTTTTCAAAAAAAGAGTAAGTTTTCATTGCTTCCGTTAAATGGATGATGAAAAGAATTTGTTTGGTTTGATTTTGGGAAAAACTGGAACAAAGAACTACAAAATTAGCCTCTTTCCTCTTTTTACCTTTTCTACCCCCTTCCCTCTCTTGCTTCCTCCTTCCTCTCTTCTTCCCTCCCTCCCTCCCTCCCTCCCTCTTTCCTTCCTTCCTCCCTCCCTCCTTCCTTCCTTCTCTCCTTCCCCTCTTCCTTCCTTCCTTCCTTTTTTCTTCTTTGTTCCTCATTTCCCTCCTCCCCCTTTTCTCCTATCTCATCATTTCTTTACTCTGTGTGTTTGCTTTATTTCTCTACTTTTTCTGTAACAAAGGTCACTATTTTATGTACCAAAAAAGAGCTCATTTCCATAAACTACAGCCCGAAAATATCTGGACAGGGCTTTTGTCTCCCTTGAACACACGCCCACTGAGGCCCAGCACCTGAAGAGAGAGACGAGCGCGGGAAGGTTGTGTTTGCAGGACCACCGCTTTGCCTCAGTGGTGGGGAGGTGCAGGAGCAGTGGGGGAGCAGAGGGGTGCGGGGACTCCAATTCCCAGGCCCTCATAAGAATAACGCAGCTGGAGTGGTGGAAGAATATTTTTCCTGGAAGGAGGTCTTTTCAGCAGACTACACAAGAAATCTTTTCTAGATGCCTTCCATAATAAAGTTCTGTACCAGAAAATGATTACTGCTAAGCTTCCGTGTAGGTCTTTAAGTTGTGCTGTGCAGGGAACTTAGAACACAACTGTTCTTGGTAGTAGCAATTGCTCACTCCACGAGGGAACAGGTATTTCCTGAGTTCCTCCCTTTTTCTGAATGCCAGGTCTAGAATGGTGATAAATACAGCATTTGAAACGCTGGCACTCGTGGGCCTACTATTACAGTGACAGAGAAACACTGGAGACAGCTGAGCAATGAAAGGTAATAATAACAGTCATTCAGGGAAGCGAGTGAGTGGGGAGATGAAAGTCACGCCAGGAAGAGAGAAAGAACCTCAGACACACTCCAGGGCCTTGTCTTGTGGGTAAGTGTTTACAAATCAGGAAGCATTCGTGCATCTGTTTAGAGTTCCAGCCATCACTTTCCAATGGTAAGAACAAAGCAGAACGTATCTTTATGTATTACACTTTCTTCCACACAAAGAATACTTTGCTGTTTGGTAAGCCACCGTGCTTTAGACACATAAGCCACACTTGGAGGCAGTATGCTAAGACCCCAAGATCACATGAAGCTATAAACAAATTATGGTCATATTTATGCTTGCTTGTCAAATAAAGTATGGTTTAAATTTTTGTTTCTTACTTAACAAACCCACTATGGATTTCATAAATATTGGTAAGTTGAGCAAGTTAAGATTTCGGGGGGTGGGGAGCAAGGATTCTCTTCTGTCAAAATTAGTGTGGAATGATGCTTCTTTGGAGGGGATTCAGACGTAATGAGTTAAAGACTGAACTAAGCAATCAGCCAATATGTGGTAATTATTCACTCACAAGAGGCTGAGCATACTAACATATTTAAAATATAGTTCTTGACTCAAAAATTTATAATCTAATCTAATCTAAGGACATGATGTATATGCAAACAATTACAGGGAGAGCTGCAAAATCTTAATTTGGTTCAATTAGGAAGAAGTGGAGTCCAAGAGGAGTGAAATTATTTCAGGCTGTGCTAATCGAGGCACGTTTCATGAAGCCAGTGATATCTGAACTTGGCCTCGAAGACTCGGCAGATTCTTCAGCCAGAGTCAGACTCGGGAGAAGTCATTAGAGAACTATAAACAGCACCCATGACTAAGCTTCTTAATAGCACCTTCCTGTTTACTGACATTTGACATTAGCCCTGACATAATACTGGATCCCTCCCGCTGTGTAACACACTTTGGTAGAAGTATTCCAAAATATTACTCATTAACTATTTATTAAAACATTTATCAGGGGTTTCTATGTATAAACTCTCTGTGGGGAAGATAAACAAGCAAAAGATGCAATATTACGTATAACTAGATGCTCACTAGAATGAATTTTTAATGTCGCATTATGCTGTGTATACACACATATAGACACACACAATATTATATTCTTAAGTATGTTTAAGATATTTAGAGACACACATGTACATGCATAAACATACATATGCATCGATGTATCTATGTAAGTATCTAGTTTTCTATCACTGTGTGTATTTGGGTTTTGGCAACATAGTAACTATTTAACTTCAGAATTCTCACTATCTCAGAATCTTCTTCACAGCTAATATCCATAAGACATCTGTAATTTCTATTGCATTTCTTAGAAGAAGTGCATCCGTTCTTGCTCACACTCTTTCGGGTAAGAATCTGAGCTTGCATCAATTATTCACATCAACTCATATGTACAGGCAGAATTCATATCAAGATCTGTGAGCCATCTAAAATGCATGCACCCTTTATAATAGATATCTGTGTTGTGAGATTCTTGCAGGAAGCTTAATGTCTAAGGGAAACAGAAATTTAAAACTTATGGCAAAGTGAAATGCCATAAAAAGAACTTTAGGTAACATGCAAGCAACAATAACCATATGAGTATGTGCAAAAATGGCTAATTTCATTATATACAAACCCCCAATTTTTTTTTCCAGTTGATATTTACCTTCAAACTGAATCATGTGGATACACAAACAACTCATCTTACTTTAGTAGAACCATGGCAGATAACTGAAATTCAAAGAGAGTGCTAACATTTAATTTTAATCATGTATTTCTTTCTTATCCAGTCACATCTTTATAAACATAACTTGAAGCCAGACAAGAGTTGGTAGAACAAATACAGTAGCAAAGACTTTGTTTTTGTTTTGAAAAACTCATCTTTGCTTCCCTGGATTCCACTTTTTACATTTAACAAGTGAGTTGTTGAAGTAGCATTTTTCAGGCTTACTTTTAAAGCATATAAAACTATTATTTTTAAAAAGGAGGAAGAAAAAAATTTTACCGTTACTACCCTAATTATAAAGGCAATGAGAGATACTTACGAGCTCTCTATAAAATTTTAACGCAGTGGCTTTCAAGGTGGTAATATTTACATCTGACAAACACTGTCTGATTACAGCTTGACACAATCTTGCAGATGATACACAGGTGGTCTAAATATTTATTGATTAAATTAGCAGATAGGTACTTCTGACATATCATTCCACTGAAAAATATACTAATATTCACATCAAACTGCATCTTCGACATGAAGAGATGAGTGTATTTATTGTGCTAGAAACACTCAGTTTCTTTCCTGGGGGTCTCTTCCAAATCAGAGTTCTACATATTTTGTAGGTCATACATTCCTCTAAGAACCTGAAAAAAAATGTATTTTCTTGCTAGAAAAAAATTAAACATATGCAGACATACACTTAACCTTTCTAAATGAAATGCACTGAACTCTCACTCCATAGTCACCCTTTTCCCAAGGAGAGGAGGGATATTTTGTTGTCTTGTGACCTCTATAGTCCATATATCTTAACCTTTTTGTGCATTTTTTTAACCCAGAAACATGTGAAATTCAGTATGCTAACAGGTTTAAATGTCAACATGGCTTATTGGTACCATACTAGCGAAGTTTAAACATTCATCTGATCAGGTTCATGTAAGACCTCGCCGTGAGATATATAAAATATAAGATTTAGTATCTTACGAGAAACACCTTAAGCTTTATTGAAACTTTAGCCCTCATGGTGCTGCTACAGGATTAGGAGCCAAAATAATTGAAATCTCTTCCCTGAAGGTGGAAAAAAGTGCAACCTAAGTGTAGACATGCAGTGTAAACATCCTAAAAAATAAGGATCCACTATATGTTTGTAGTCATCTAGATATTATTATTATTTTTATTTATTTATTTTTTTTTTTTGTGGTGCCGGGGATTGAACTCAGGGCCTTGTGCTTCCTACGCAAGCACTCTAATCACTGAGCTAAATCCCCAGCCCCAAGATATTATTTTAAAAGTGTAAGGAATTTTTTAGAGTAAATGATTTTCCTGGAGCACAAGAAGAAGAAACACGTGCAACACACTCCTGAGCTTTCCAAAAACTCCACCTTGAGTGACACACGTAGAGTACTTTGAAAGTTCCAAAGAGCAGAAGAGAAGAAGCCAGCCGGGCAAGTCACATGGCAATTACTCCAACAAAGCAGACCTGTGCACCCCAAATTCTACTGTCATGGCAAAGGTTTGTCTGGTGTTTTAGTGCTGCTCCTCACCCTTTAGGGCTGAAGGGGTTAGGATGTGCCATCAACACCACACGGGAAGATGCTGCTAACCGTGAGACGCGGTAAGGGCGAGGTGAGATGGCTGGCATGTGTTAAGAACTAGATTATAAGTATTCTTTTTCTTTCGTGTTACTCTGACTAGTGAATTTACTCACTAAAAGCCGGTGTGTTTTACTATTTCACTTAAAATTAAAAGCACTTTTCAAACAACGTAAAGTAGCCATAATTTCATCAGAACTGTACAAGTTTTTTTTAAAAAGCATCATAAAATTAAAAACAGCATAGGTCCAAAGGAGTATTTTGTATTTAAAGTACAAGTACACCTGATTTGGCTATTTGGACTGAAAAAATGAAGAAGTGTTCAAAACAATAAATAAAAAAACTGATTAATTTCATCACACCAAAATAGATAGCTCTGAAGAACTGCTCAAAATCACATTACTAGTGAGAACAGTAGCATCTCTCATTTTAGAAGAGGAGAGTGAATGAGCTGGAAACATAAATAAAAGTATAATCCAGAGTGCCTGTTTACTAACATGCAGGAAGCTTGGATAATTCTTGTGATCTAAATGGATGATATCGCCACCAGGCAGGAAACCAAGACCAAACGACCTTTCTATCCCACCAGATATGTCAAGTGTACATGTGATGATGGGGTCTTAGGGGATTCCAATGCCAACTGCTGTCAAAAATAAGATCGAAAAGTAAGAAATAGTAAATGAAAATATTTCATCTATTTTAAAAAGTGATAAGAAAGATTGCTTTGTTTCTCTATAGTTTTATGAAAGATGAGTTATCTCTTTCTTCAAATGCTGCAATATGCTCTCTTGTGATCTTGCCGTCTCCAGACTCTTATCTTTATCTGTTACAACCATACGTAAAATAATTTTCTCCTTTTCTGTACTGATCGTGTATAGCCACCTCTTAAATCTCTGGCTTTCCTCCTTTTCTCACCTATCCGTATCTTAGCTTTCTCTCCTCATCCCCTGGCACATCATACTCTCCAAACTCTCATCTCCCTTGCACGTTTGCCTTCAACCCCGTATCTGGAATAACAATTGCATGATTTTAATTTTATCTAGAGCTTTAACTTTCAAATATAATCCAAATATATTGTGCCTATCAGTAGAAAATTACAATTTATTCAAATTTAATGAAACTAAAACATGCAAATGATCAATGAAAATGGCAGCCCTCTTCACGGGGGTTGAATCAGCTGCCATAAAAGGGATTTAAGAATTATTTTGAAACCACATAAGAACAAATCAATCACGAAAACTCATTAGGCTGTAAGCGTGACTCAGATGTATCTTGTATTGCTGCTCTACATTTCAGTCAGTTGTTTTCTCAAGGGTGGTTAATGGCAGAAACTGTAAACACGACACAACTCTACCCAATTAGAAAGCCTATTTATACATAAAGAAAAATTGCACACAGAAAGCACAAGGAATCTATTTCTAGATATGTATGTTCAAAATTTCCAAAAAATGTTACTAGTTTTGCAGGTTTGAGTCTGCGCGGTCTTTACTGGAGAAGAAAGATACCTCAAACATGGAAAAGGTGGTCTTACAGTGTGAAAAATTGTGTAATATTTTGAAGTGAATCCCCTCAAAGCATGCTATATTTCCTGATTTCGGTTATTCAGTTTTATGCTTTAGTTTCCTTACTTAAGAGTGCTTTAGGGGCTGGGGATTTAGCTCAGTGATTAGAGTGCTTGCCTTGCAAGCACAAGGGCCTGAGTTCGATCCCCGGCACCACAAAAAAAAAAAATAAATAAATTAAAAAAAAAAAAAAAGAGTGCTTTACTAAAGAGGGAATTTCAGAAAAGTTAAGCAAGAACACGCAAATTTTCAAAGAGCTACTGTAAGACAGTAAAATATGTTCTGACATAAGTGCTTCAAACATTAACAGTGGAAATATAAAAAGCTTGGCCTGAAACATTGGTGAAAGTGTAGACTTTCGGGTATTTCAAACAAGTGCCCCCGCAAACCAGTAACCCCTGGACACCTCTCCAGGTGGGCTCATCACAGGAAGAAAGCCAGCTTTGTTTTTTGTTTCTATTGAGCTGTTCATTTTCCTACTCCACATACGCTTGCCTTCCTGAGCAAACGCTTGAGATACACTTTAAACATAAAATATTTCCAAGTTCTTTTGAACGCTCTGAGTGTCACCTCTACGGTAATAGTCTATATGTACAGGATCATAAAAAGGAAAAGCGAAAAGAAATGAGAATATAAAACAGGTGGAAATCAGAGCAAACAATGCTTTTGACTAAATGTCTTATTTCGATTTTAGTTTGTTTCATTCCTCACTTGTTCCCGTACTTTAAGTTTTAAATATTAAACTGCAGTGAGGCCTTGCACAATTAGGATGAAAGTTTTTGTCAAGATACAAACTTCAAGGAACAATAACTACCAATAACATTAGCATGTGCATTTCGTTCTGTGAATTCTTAGAGAATGTAATTCTGTTAATTTACAATTATATAATGCTAACTGAAAACATAGTTAAATAGGTCTATGTCATTAGACTCAAAGGTGATTGACTGTTATTTTTAAAAAATATAAGATTACTACAGATAAAAATTTAGACCTCTAGTTGCAAGTATAAATCAAATAAAAAGGACAAAAGTGAAAGATATAAAGGTCTTATTCTGTAGCTTTAACACTGACAAATGTACTGATTTAATTCTTTTTCTGGAAGGATTTTCCAAGAGCTTTATTCATTGCAGTTATAAAGCAACTGGAGAGTCAAAAGAAAAGCAAATAATGGTTTTGTTTTCTTTTATTTTAATTTAGTGCAAATTAGTTATATAGACTAATAGAGGTTCTATTCTATTCTGGCATATTTGTATGTGCAGATAGCCCTGCAGCTTTTAATCCGTTTTTCAAAGTTAAAAAAATGTACAAGCCTGTACAAGCCATGTAGAAACCTGAATAACCACCTAAGGAATATTTTTAAGAAATGTCTACTCCAAAGTTCTCCAAGACACAAGCAAAGCACACGGCAATCGGCATGGCTCACACTCAGTTCTGAAAATGAAACATATTCGTTCAGATTAACAACCTAGTCAGGATTGACACTCACACATCTCTTTCCCAGCTGCCCTTGGAACTCCTAAGTGTCGCCACAGGAAACGCCACATTCCCACAAGTGCGGAGCCCAGGCCTTCCCATGCCCTCTGGTGTGCAGGTTTTAGGACGAAGTGCCGCTTGCCAACCCAGGTGCCAGGAGACTGTGTGAGACTCGGGGCAGACAGTCTCGGAGGCCACCAAACCCAAGTAAGTCTTTCTTCATGATGAGGACAGTCCTTCTATCTTGTTCTAAAACATGTCCAGTTCACCCTCTGCTTTTTACTCCTCTGAATTTTGGATTTGCTTACCAAGTCTCATGATCGAATCCCTATAATTTTTCTTTGAAAAAACATTAAATTTACAAATCACAAGCAGGACAATTGCCATCTTTAAAGATCACTGAATCTCTTTACCTGTGAACATTACATATTTCACCATTTCACCCTGATCTGGTTGTAAATCTTTAACAATTTTTAATTTTGATATACATATTTTATATGAAAAATTTAAAAAAAATTAGTGTATATTCACAGTCCATAATGTTTACATTCTTTGTGTGGAGATGGTACACATACATAACACATCTTAATTCTTTTCTCATCCCCTTCCCCTCCTCTCCCTCTCCCCTCCATCTCTGGATCGCCTTCGCATTTGAGAAAGATCTATCTCCCTACTTCCCATTACCTATCTTTTGTTTTGCTCTTTATTTATTCTTTGGGTTTCTCATATAAGAGAAACAGTGTGATAGTTAAGCTTGTGAGTCTGATTTACATCACTTAACACTGTAATTCTAAGGCGCATTCCATTTTCCTACAAATGATTAGCTTTAGCACGTACTTGGTTTCTTCTAGTACTTTATAGTTTCTACGATATCGTTACTGGTTGTTTTTTCTTATTTCTCTATAGAAACACTGTTTTGAATACTTTAACTTAAAACTTTGTTACATACTATCACCATACACACACACACACATACACACATACATCTACAACACACTACGGCACATGCACACACACGTATACACACACATATGCAAAATAGTTGTCTCTATTGCAAGAGATGTGATTATCTACATGAAAATGTGACTAAAACATGTTATTTCTAATTATTTTATCACTAACTTTCTTATTTTATTATACCAGTTAAACCTCCTAAAATACTGCATCAGTGATGTTACCTTGCTTTCCTGGTTTCTTTTAAACTGATAGTAAGTTCTTCATCATTAAGTAGAATTGATTGAAACTTCTCATGTGTTTCAATTATTTCCCAATCTATTTTTTTATTTATTTTTTACTATTTTTGTTTACTAGTATGTGCATGTAGTATATAATATTTACATTCCTCGTAGGAAGTGGTACGTGCACATAACACATCTTAATTATTTCTTTCATCCAATTTCCATTATCTCTCTCCCACATGCCCCATCCCTTAATCCCTTCATTTTTTATTTTTTTATTATTCTCAGAGGGTAAGAGGATCAGGAGATGGAGGAAGGCGGGGAAGAAAGAGATAAGGGTTGAAAAAAAGGAATTAAGATGTGCTCTTTACATGTACAAACTCCACACGAGGATTATAAACAGTATGTACTACAAACATGTACAAAAAAGAGAAGGGGATGCCAACCTTTTTTCAGTGTAAAGATTTTATTTTGTAGAAGAAACTTTATCAATGTTTTAGGTGTTCCTTAAGAAATATTTTTATTTTCTAATCTGTTAGCGCTCTGGTTACATCAATTCTGATAGTGAATTAATCTTCCCTTCACTGAGGTAATACCTTTCTTGGTAATGTTGTGTTAATCCTTTCAGGATCTAATTCGCAGCAGTTCAAAATCTGGGTTATTAGTACTGTTCCTCATTTTCCTTTAAATGTTTTCCCTGCTCTTCCACATTGCCATGCATTCCCAGATCTTCTAAGGGCTGTCTGAAGCCAAAAGATTGTAGTTCTCCTCCACGGTAAGCTGCCGCTGATGATGAAAGCGAGTCAGTTTCCTAAGACCTGCTGGGGGCTTTGTTTGTGTGAGGCCTAATATCAAAGCTCAGAGACCCCCACTTAATAACCCTTCATGAGGAGAAAGGTGCAAACCTGAGCGATGTTATGCCTCATGGATTAAACTCTGTTGACTAATCAAGAGGCAATCCCTCCAGTCCTGTGGGGAGGAAACAAGTCCCGTGTGTTTCCCGATGAGACCTGAACTCAGAAGAGCTGCTGCGGAAGGCTCAAGTGAGGTGGCAAGTCAAGCACAAGAGCTCCGCCAAGGGCCCCGGAAAACTGCTGAGCAAGTCCACTTCTCTGAGCTCATTTGACGATCTGTGATGGCTGTCGTGTTTCTCTTCCGTTTCGACTGCCTCTGGCATAGGCGAGGCCTACGTGTCTCTGCTGAATCGGCAGCCAGAGCAGCTCGACAAACGTGCACACAGCAGTCCCTGCCACTGTCCATCCAGCCACTTACGCAAGAAGAATACCTGCCGTTTCCTCCCTCCTCCACCGCCTTCCACATCTAGTCAGGTGCGAGGGCCTATTGCCCCGCAAAGACATTTGCAATCTGACCTGCTCTCCTCTGTACACCGCGTGTCCTGCATCTGAGGCCCTCAGTCTCTACTGACTGATTTACTGGAAGTCCCTCTGATCTGTTTTGTCCTGTCTTGTCAACCTACCATGTGTAGATATATCAGCAAGAGGTGTCTAGAATACAAATTGTTTTAGTTACTTTTCTCTTGTTATACCCGACACCCAAAGTTAGGGGAAGAAAGGTTTATTAGCTCACAGTCTGCAGAGGTTTCAGTCTATAGTCCGCTGGGTCCGAGGCGGCGGGGCTGGCGTGGCGGACTCGCAGCCGGCGGCAAAGTAAAGTGAGGAAAATGCAAGGAATGTATGCAAATCAGCAATGCAAACAAGCAGCTAGTTAGCTTCTTCCTGTATCTATCTAGGCTACCTGCCCTCAGGGCAGCCCACACTCTAGATCCAGCTATCTCTTACCACATGAGGCTTTGGGGGGACATCTAGACACAAACCATAACACAAATCTAAAGTGCGAATAACAACTTCCATGCTTATAACTGCTGGATGACGCTCAAAATTATTATCATCCCTATCAGTGAGGCTTTGATGGTTTGACCTCCAAATTTGTCATCCAGCCTCATTATTTATCACTTTCTCGCCTTATGCAGCTTTACCACCATTTTTAAGTTTACATCGTCTTCAACAACATAAACTATCTCAGGGAATTCTCTTGACTATCTCTAAGCTCCTTTCCCTTTCCACAATGTCTTTCCTCTCTGCCCTCCTTCCTTATATGTTGACTATTTCTTCCGCAGCTCACTACAACGCTTCTTCCAAGACAGTATTTAAGGAGTAAAATTTTGGCTTCAGCTAATAAAGGTCTTATTTTAAAAGATTCCTGCACACATGTAAAATGTATCTATTCTTTGGATTCCCATGTCTGTTGTTCAACTTACATAGCCAACATGTAATATGAAATATATTTTCTCTACGCAAATACTTTCAGCACATTTTTGCAATTGTTTGAACCAAGTGTCCAATTAGGCTTCCTGTGGCTAGCATGGAGGATGAAGCTGCTGTATCCTGGTTGACTATTTTCTCGTGCTTGCCCTACCTTCCACCCAATTCCAACTAGAACTGAAAAACAGACAAGAACGAGAGCTCAATTACAGAAAATTGGCAGAGTGACCTAAAAACAGAGAGTTCTGAATTTTAAATAGCATTGTAGAAAGTCCCCAAGTCTCCCCTTGATAAGTGCCGGTGTCCTGCTCTCTCTTACCTTTTGGTACAATGAAATCAAGTCATCGGATCTGCTGTTCCAAGAGGAAATCAAGAAAGTAAAAGTAAATAAACACTTCCTCATGGTTGGCATAAGAGATGGAATGTTTCTATCAGAACTGTCCATTTTGTCAGTATTTTTCTGTTCCTGGAAGATAGGTGCTGGGCATTAAGTGTATTCTCCACGCTGGATCCTGGAGGAGAAGCTAAGACCATGTGCACAGTCCTGCCCCCAAAAGGCACATGCCTGATGTGCAGAGGAACAGCAGTGATGTGCTGCGGACGGCACTATGACAGTGAGTGCAATCTGGTATGAAGTGCAGCCCAGAAATACCTGTCGGGATATACTTCTAAGATGTAACTCAAGAGAAGAACGGGGGTTGTGCAGGTGCAGAGAGGGATGAAGCCTGCCACCAGAACACCCTGAGGATTTGGGGGAGGCTTCTGGTACAGGGACTCTGGGTGGAAAGGAGCATAAGGGACGAAGAGGACAGCCTAATAAGAGGTTGGGATCTATTTTGAGGACTTGATATTTAGGGTACAATGGAGTCACCAAAGGTTTTACACATAACTTGAATCTTTATGTCCAGCGATGCACACTCATGTATAATGTGTTCAGGGTTAGTGTTTGAAAATGACCTGATGCCTTCATACACACACTACAAAACAACCAGTTACACGTAGCGTCTAGCAAAGAACAATGATGTACAGAAGGTGCTTGGGAAATACCTAAGGCATTCCTGTGAGACACAAAAAAACGTTCTCCTAACCTGATATTCCCATACCCATGCTTTACAGAGGAGGAAACACGCGGTGTAGAAAAGTTAAATCCTGTGCCTAAGAGCGCAGAATCAAAACTAGACTTTAGAAACTTAGATTCCAGTGGCACTGTGTGTAACTAGTATGTAACACTCTCCCTTCAGGAGCTAACACAAAATAGTCAAAGGAAAATAATAATAAGTTGGTACATCAAAAAAAAAAATAGCTGTGATAGATTTAAGTGTGTGTGTGTGTGTCGCTATTGTTTGTTTGTTTGCTCCTTTTGGTCTAGAGACCACAAAGGATGTGTAGGGATAGGTTAAAAAGTAAAGCAAACCTCTAAAGCAGCATGTGTTTGATGGGAAACTATGTAGACCTCCATTTAATTGTGCAATATTTCTTTTATTCTGCACTTCCTTTTCTGAAGGTAAATCCAGGATTTGGGGGATAATATTTTGAAAGTAAAACAAAAATATCAATGCTGGATGGAGAAATTTAGTGAAAACAAGACCTGGAAAAAGATATGGAAAACTACTAACAAAGAAAAACTCATACAGAAGTTGGGAGCAAGTGGATACGCTACAGGAAGTTGGGAGCAATATGCTGACTGGCTCAACAAGACAGACAAACGGAGGAGCAATGAGAAGATCATGTCAAGGTCCTGTTTCACCAGCACTATCTCCACACTGTGAGGACTACAAGGTAGAAACAGCTTCCACAATCTGTTGATCTCGATTCCAATTATTTATTCACCTAGAGATAGGCCATAATACAGCAAATACAATTTTTATTTCATATCTATGTATTCATATATTTATGCAGTGACCCTAGGGTTCATTTATTCATAAATTGCAACTATATTTGTATAGCTGTTTATTCATATAATTTCATATATATATGAAATTTGTGTTGCTCTTTCTTGATTCCTTGGAATATGTAATACAGCAACAGACAGGGAGACAGGAAGGGCTTAAGCAAGCTTGAAGGCTAGTTAGCAAAGAGAGAGGGAGGCAAGAAAGGAGAAGAGGGTGGAGGGGGAGGAAAAAAGAGAGAATCACTTGCTACTGTTCACTAACTCTCACTGGCCAAATGGAATCGGTGTAGAGGTGGACAGACTATAAAGCCCAAGAGTAAAGAGCGAACCCAGGAGCCTTCTACCGTCACGGGCAGGACACAGGTGCATGGTCATCTCTCAGTAGTTTTGAGAAAGGAAAATTCTATTCTGTATTCAGATGCTATGAAATTATTTACAGCTCGATCTGGAGGCTTCCTATTCCTCGTCGTGTACTTTAAAGCCAAATGCGCCTTTTTCAGGAGCACTGAGATTAGCAGATTAGAATGTGTTCCACATGTCCACTTTTACTGTCAAGAGAGTTTGAAAGAAGTTTCCCAGCTTCCGCAGCTGAACCAGATGTTGTTGCATCCCGCCTTGAAACGGAGCGAGCTAGGAGCTTTCTCCTGACCTCAGGGCTGTTTTATCAGGCATCGGTTTAATTTCCAAGAGCCATTCCTTGCTGAAAAGTGTAGTTTTGGGGTCCAATCTGCCACAATTAAAGAAATCTGTTGAGCTGCTTGAACCACTAAAATCCAGCAGTATTTCTTACACTCTGTTTCATATGGTGCTATATTAAGTGTTGTTTGTGTTGGTGTGAGCACAGGAAAAGGTCTCCCACCATGTATTTCCAGTCTCTGGTTTTAGAAACATCAGGAGAGAATATTTTACAGCCACATATTTGTTGTGTAAACAAGTCCCGCTGATTTACACTACACATCTCTTCACTGCGTTCTCAAATGACTATAGGCTGAAAGATATCAGATGGACACAGTTTGAAATAACCCAGGACTCAGAATAACGCTGTTTAAAATTTTAATCGATACTTTTGGTTTAGGAAATCATGACTGGAAGTCCAAATGTGGTTACAATGACATGTTTAATTCCTTTTTTCTTTAACTTTTAAATTTCTTTACTGTTTGTGTAAGAATTACATTTAAATAGTCTCCTAATTTAAAGCATAATAAAGTGAACATACTTTACTTCCACAGTTTAAAATACAGAACAGGAGTAATTTATTTGACTTTTTTTTCTTTTCAATTTTTTATTTATTTGCAGTACACAATGATTGCATTCCTCATGGGGTGTTGGTACATGCCCATAATACATCTTAATTCTATTTTCATCCGCTTCCACCCTCCCTCCTTTCTCCATCTCTTGGTCCCCTTGCCCATTTGCAAAATATCTATTTCCTTATTTTTTATTATCTATGTTTTATTTTGCTCGTTATTTCTATTTTAGGTTTTTCATGCAAGAGAAGTCATGCAATATTTAAGCTCGTGTAACTCATTTATTGCACTTAATATTAGGGTCTCGAGATGCATCTAGTTTCCTACAAACACCTCGAGTTTATCTTTCTTTTTGGCAGAGTCTACTCCATTATGTAAAAATGCCCTGTGAGCTCTCCATGACAGCCTGCTCTGTTTCCCCAGAAAATTCTAAAAATCACTCCATCTTCCTTTATGATTGCAAATTCTGTCTAATTCGAACTTTGTATAACTAGAATATAACTTCGTGTGTTCCTGCATAAAGTTCCTCTTGACATACCCTCAGCTCCCAGATTCTCTCCTTGGGCATGTCCAGGATACGAGTAATCCTCTCAAAGGCATTCTTCTCTTAGTCATTCTTCTGTTAGGATTTTTTTTTTCATTTTTAGTTTATAGCAGTTTCATTTTAATATTTTCTTAGAGATTCCACCTCTGGGCTTCTATCTCCAACTAATGGAGTATGTTGTCTACTCCATTAAAGCACAAAGTCTCCTAGTTATAGTTACTTGAGATTCTGTCTCATGCTCTAACATCGCTGATATCTCTCGGATGGTGGTTTTTGCTGTGTCTCTTCCGATTACATTTTTTCTTAGGTTTTTGCCCGCCAAAAGCCAGATATAGTGTGTCTGGTGATAGGAACGGTGGTAAGTAGCCTGGAAATGGGAAAATATATTTTTGAGGCAAGTAGTTTATTTGCGCTTAACGTGTGTGCAGGTATCACTCCCAGCAGCTTCAAATTTTCTAGTTTCTTCATCTTTCTTCCCTAAATATTCTATCTTGGAAGCATCAGTATCCTGCAGTTCTTCTGGCTTCATTCCTCTTTCACTGTACTGGAACCCCATTCATGTAGTTATAAGGTGCGAGGGAAGGGGATGTAGGAGAACCACAATTCTCAACCGTTAGGGGTCAAGTGAGTCAAGTTCGTGGTCTCAACGTTGAGAAATGAAGTCGTGAACCAAAGGAAGAAGGAATAAGGAGAGAAGACTAGCTCCTAGATTTCCAGGAGGGTCCTGAGTAGCAACAAAGGCCCTCTGTCAGGGATAAATGATACAGCAGTCTCCCTGTAGGTACAACATGGGTCAAACTACAGTCAATCCCTAGGATTACAAGTATAGCTGCTTGGCTAATATTGATCAGTAGGGAAATGTGTCATCATAGCAGGGGTCCATGGAAAGAACAGACATTTTAGGAAAGGAACAGGTCCAGATGCTCTGGTCACCCACCTGGGTGACCGATTCCTATCTGGACCTACTGGACTGGGTGGTGCTAATTACAGAATAATTCCATGTTGCTGCTTATCCCTTAGGGAGGCACACAGGCCTGGCCATTGCATCTTCACATGGAGGCCTGGTTGTCTTCCGAGGTTCCTCCAGCCACAATTCTGTCTTTATTTTTGTGCTTTTTTTTTTTTAGTGATACATTTCAGATATACATAATGATAGCATTCATCATAAAGAATTTGTACTTGTCCATGATATATCTGTGTTGACTTCCTTGACAGCCCAGACCCTGTCTGAGTGTATGTTAATTTCTATCTAACTTAGCTGCCTATGATATCATGTTTAAACCTTAGACTTTGATGGAGAATACTGTTAGTATTTTGCAGTGAATATTTCACCTTCTTTTGGCCAGAATCACAAGATCTTTTTAAATCCTCGTTTTAGAAGCATATAGTAAGTGAGTCTCCTGGAACTGTGGCAACCTCCCTCGGCCTCTGGCTCCAAGTGTTCCTCACCCTCGTATTGAGACTACTCAGCCTCTGCCGTGCGTCCAAATCACCGTGAAGCCAATCTGGGCTGTGTGTCTCCGGCTGGCTCATCTCTCTGGATGTTGCTGTGGGAACTCTGAACAGCAGCACCAGTTCCCAAGCGGGTCCCAAAAAGGTTCTTTTTGCTTGGTGAAGGTTTTTCTTGTTTTAAGGATGAGGGTGCTAATTTCCAAGTTCTTCGCATTTGGAGACAATGTGAAAGTTCCTAATGCTTCTTGTTATGGACAAAAAATCTCATTTCAGTGTAGAATATTCACTGATCTTTTCGAAGGGTCATTATTAACCTTTTTAGCCTTTTCATGTGATTCGTTACATAAATTTATTACATAAATCTGCCTATCGAAAATATTTCTCATGTTATTTACACCTGCACTTAAACT
>PVJO010013928.1:0-50083 GCA_004026905.1 Hystrix cristata
GAGAGGGAGAGGGAGAGGGAGAGGGAGAGGGAGAGGGGTTTAAAAATGGAAATAATGGTCATTCCTACCTTATCATGGGTGTGAAAGATCAAGCAAATTAATATATAATCTAACCCAATGTTTAGAACAGTGGCATAGTAAACAGAATTACTATCATCTGGAGGAAGGATAAAGAACTGGTCCATTCATACCACAGAATACAATATTTAAAAAGAATGAGGCAGATCTGTAAGTGTCAGTGGAGGCAGCAGTTCACAGTCTGAGTGTAAAAGAACCTTGCCGATTAGCATTGTCTAAGTCTGTGTTCTGTTGCTGTAACAGAACACCAGAGACCATGTGATTTATAAAGAACAGAGGTTTATTTGGCCCATGGTTCTGGAGGTGGGGAAATCCCCAACACAGAGTGCTAGCATCTGGTGAGGGTCTTGGGCTGCATCACAACACAGTGGAAGAGTGAGAGACACAAAGCACGAGGGGCTGCCTCAGTTTATAGCAGCCCGCTCCGCAGTAACCCCACCCTGTGCAGGGAACCAACCCATCTCTCCAGAGCAGCACAACCCCTCCTAGTGACTGAGTCATCTTTTGATGGTCTGCTGCCTCTCAACACTGTTATGCTGGGAAGCAAATTTCAGCCTGGGTTTTAAAGGGGGCAAACTGTGCCCAGCTGCTGCAGGTGTGATGCGCACATGTTCCGGATGTGCATTAGAAGGGTGAGTCTGAACTTGCAGGGGGCTGCACTGGGGCTGGGTGGGGTGATGGAGGTGGATGTGGGGGAGGGGCCCCAGAAAGGGATTGCAAATTGGTCGATGAGGGGAGTCGCCTCTGCGATGTTCTATTTGTTCACAAGGAGAGCGTCATTACAAAGACAAGGACCACTGCATTGTCCGAAAGAGACAATGTCTATTGGAGAAGGGGCCTGAGGGGCCAGTCCTGCCTGAGAGGACCTGGGCGGGGCAGGGAATGGACCAGAATCTCCGTGAAGAATTACCAAGTTGGGAAAAACACTTCTGTATCAAAGAATTATGATTGGGTAATTTACTATTTGGAAAAGTGGAAGGAAATTAGCTATATGTCTTGTGAGAGAAGCAACAGAAATGCAGCTGAAGAAAATCCTCTCAATGGTGGGGCTTGGATGTGAAGACAGAGAAACCCCAGGCCGGCCGGGGCCAAGCGCTACGCTTAGCGTATGGGCTTCGTGTGAAGGTGCCCTGCTTGGCAAGCCGTCCCCGAGGTGGGGAGGTGGTGGCCTGGACGCTGGGCACCGGGACTCCACGCCTCTCTCTGCCCTGGACTTCCTCTGGTCACCTCTGTTCTCCGTAACAAGCGGAGTTCCGTGTTGCTGAGCACTGACAGCGTGCAGAATACTTCACGTGCTGCATCTCATTAATCTTGCAATAACCCCCGAGCCAGGTCATGGCAGATCGATTGCAGAAATAGATCCAATCAATTCCCCTTCCTTCCCCACACCCTTGATCCTTCGCCCTGCAGAGCAGAGACCCCCAGGAAGGACAGTGTCTGTTTCTCCACCTCCGGGCCTTGGGCTGGCCCGTCGCCTGCTCTGGCTGGTGGAATGTGGCACTGCGCCCGGCCCAAGCCTCAGCTCAGAGGCCCTGTGAGTTTCCAGGCTTGCTCTTGCAGCTTCCTGGCTGATGCAGGAACGGCCCTGGAGGATCAGATGCTGGTCTGGCCGCCAGTCACATTACTGGGTCGCAGCACCGGCCGAGTTGCTGGCTGACTGCAAAAGCACCAGTAATATAAAGAGTACTGTTTTTTTGTTTGTTCGTTCGTTTGTTTTTTCTCCTTTAAAACCCTCCATGCTTTGGGGGTAGTTTTGTAGGTAGCCTGATTTGCAGTCATGGGAAGGAAGCTGGATCTCAGAAGGGTCAAGTGGTCTGCAGTGGCCACACTCGGAACCATGCACCCGCCTGGGGCATGCTGTCCCCGGTGTTGGTCTCACCTCCAGCACAGGAATACGGTTTTGCATCCAGTCCTGCCTATTTCCCCTGCTGCATTTCAAGGCTGCAGGGACAATTCACCGTGAAGACACTCTGGAGTGTCCCCATCGGCCCCCATCACGCCCCCACCGCTCATTTCCATCTTGGGAATGGAACCACTTGATTTGGTTCTGCAGGTCAGGCCGGCCCTAGGGAATCAGGTTGGCAGAATACGGGACTTCACTGAGTAATTATAGGATTAGGCATCCCCCTCGAAATTGAATGCTACCTCTTTACCTTCCAGAGAAGAATCCCGCCCCCACCCGCTACCGTGTAATTATCTGGTGAATTACTCTACGGAGGTCTCATGGTAATTATGCAAGGAGTCAAAAGCCAGCGATTCTTCCAGTCATTACAACCGAGGAATTAGCTTCCATTGTGCCAGCCTGCAGATTCTCAGCGGAGGGCCGGTGCCGAGCACTCCGCCCTCTAGCGTGGGACCAGGCCGCCAACCTCCCTCCCCAGCTGCCCGACCCCGAGCAGCCCAGAGCTACGCTGGCTCAGGCGGGTGGCTGTCCCCTCGGGGCCCCCAGAGCCCTTCCTGGGGCTGCCCCGGGCCTGGGGACAGCAGGTGTCTGCTTCCCTGGTGGGCTCCATCTCCACTGAGGGTTTCGAGGGCAGAGGCTATGTCGGACCTATCGCTGCAACCCCGGTGCCAGGCAGAGAGCCTGGTGCAGAGTACCAGCAAATGCTTGTTTAATCAAGAACAAGAGCGCATCAATGAACTCGCAAGTGCCTGATGAGCGATATAATTATTGACAGCCACTCATTCCGAGCGTGCTCAGATTACATGCCGATGTGTCACCCAGAAGTGGCAGGATGTTGAGAGTGTAGGGCTTGGGTTCACCACCTGGATTCAGCCCCTCAAAGCTGCGTGCCTGTTTTCTGCCTCAGTTTCCCCATGTGTACTAGGGTTGGTTGGCAGAATCAAATGAATTCGAGCCAGGCCTGGTGGCACACATTTGTGAGCCCGGCACTCAGGAGGCTGAGGCAGGAGGATCACCGTGAGTCTGAGGCCAGCCTGGGCTGCGTAGTGAGTTCAAGGCCAGCCTAGAGACCCCGTCTCCAAACCAAAAACCAAAACATGAATTTGCCTCAGCATGTGACGCAGAGTGAGTCCTAAGAAGCGTTTTGCTTCCAAGATGACCGTGTGCTGTGCCACAGGGCGGGTCCTGGGGTGCTGTGTGCTGCACTGAGCCTTAACCTGTCAGGGCTGGGGGCGGGGTGCAGCAGCACCCAGAGAAGTAACAGTTGAGCGAGAGGGGGGTTAGGCAGGAGGTGTGCTAGAGGGAGGCGGGGTGCGTCACTTCCCTCAGGGGAGCCTGGCTCCTCAGGAGGCACCAGGTGAACAGGTCCCCTGCTTCCTCGTTTCCCTGCAGAGCCCCGGCTGAGACCTGACGCCGAGTTAGCCCCAGTGAGACTGCAGGCAGGCTTGGGGCACCTCGGCCGGGCGGCGCCGGTGAGGCACGCAGGTGCAGTGTGGAGGAAGAGGAAGGGAAAGAGTTGGGACTCGAGTGGGGAGCAGACTGACCACTCTGCCCAGGTGGAGTCTTGTCTCTGCTGCCTGGTGGCCTTGGGCAGGTGGCTTCGCCTGTCTGGGCTCTGGCGTAAGGACTTGTGCCCTCCTCTGAAGGCTGCTGAGAGAATCTGGGTTGCTAAGATGTGTGACCCGAGCAGACATGCAGCCAGGGCTCTGCGAATCACAAACACGCCAGGTAGCTCTTCTGCCCCACCACACCCCCGATCTGATCCCTTCTGTTCTGCAACTCTGAGGTGCCTGCATCCCCTCAACTGGGACACAGAGAAGGTAGCTGATGCCAGCTCTGTAGGACAGGGCTGTGGAGCCCAGCGGTGGACAGACTCCTGGAACCAATTCTTTGCCTTTTGGGCCACAGCCCACACCCCAGATGACCTGGGTGCTCTCTGGGTGCTGGGTGCTGTCGCACAGCTGTGTAGCTGGGGGTGGGCATCCCACAGGCATGGGCAGAGCAGGGTGGAGGAGGCTGTGTGGCTTTGTCTCAGCCTCTCCTGCCCTGGCCCTCGCTCCCTCCCCTGCTGTTCACCTGTCAATCTCGTTCCTCTCCTGGGTCCAGGGCTGTTCAGAGCAGCCTGTGGTCTGCGAATGGCAATCTGAGGCTCCCCGCTGGGCCTGAGCCTTTTCAATCCCTCTCCCTTCCTCCGCTTCCTTACTGGAGTGAGGCCGAGACACGGGCTGAATGAGGCGGCCGCTCAATTCGAGCCTGCTACAAAGAGAGTATTTTGATGTTTTCATTTCTTTCTAGTTCAATAATTTGAGAAAACACAGTCTCGGCGGTGCTGGTTCCAACAGGCTCTCTAACTACTTTTTCAAACTTTGTGCTGGTTAACAGTGTAGAGTGGGTGCGGAGCGATGGCGGGTGATCCGGCGCGTTTGGCCTCCCTCTCTCCCTTCTCCTCTGCTCCTTGGCCTGTTACTCCTGCAAACGGCAGACGCTCCAGCCCCAGCTTACCGCCCAGGGAACAAAGACAGACCTGGAGCCAGGCGGCCTGGGAGCTCTCCGTAGTCCTGAAGGGGGCTGGCCAAAGCTGCCTTTGTCTCACGCCTGCGGCAAGCGATCCTAACTTCTCTGGTGCCCTGATATTCATTCTTTTATCCAGGATCTGTAGACTGAACTCCTTGCTCAGGCCTTCATTGTGCCAGGTACTTGGGCCCCATCTTCAAAATAAAGAAAGAAGGGCCCTGCCTTCAAGCAACTCAGAGCCGAGCATGGCGTCTGGCCCTGAGTCTGGCGAGGGCTGTTGGGGGCTGGGGAAGTCTTCCCAGAGGAGGTGATGTTTCTGTTCCTGTCCAGTGATGATTAAGATTTAGCCAAGTAGAGATGAGGGGAGTAAAAATAAGACGTGTGATATCTGTGCAACGACTCCCTACAATGAATGTGATCATTATGTACTGCAAACATGGACTAATACAATGAAAGATAAAAAACAATTTAGCCAAGTGAAGAGAGAAGCTAGAGAGACTTTCAGAGAGAAGGAACGAGGTGTCCAAAGGGCAAGTGAGGGGTCAGCATGGGGTTGAGGGCACCAGCCCCGAACAACTGTGGTCCTTAGGCAAATGATGCCCCCTTCTGTGCTGCTGTATCCCAGCCACAAACCGTCTCGCAGCTAAGAATACGATACACATTCATGGGGTGGTCGCGTGCTCAGGACAGTGGCCGGAGCACAGCAGACAGCGCAGGCTTCCCTGACACGCGTAGGGCCTGGGCTGCTCGGCTGTGGGCAGAGTGGGCAGCCGGAGGCCCCGGAGGGCTGTGGGGGCCACGGGAGAGGGCTTCAGGCCCTGCTGGGTGCCAGATTCCACTGGGGACCCTCAGGGGCTGGCTGTGGGAGAGGCCGAGGTGTGTGTGTGTTTTGGAGTGATAAGGGGCTGCTCTCCAGATAGCTGCTTGGAGTAGAGGAGTCTAGCCAGGCCCACCCCCAGGGCCTGGCTCTCAGGCAGGGGGACACCCATGATTGTGGCCAGGCATCTTTTAAGGACAGTCTTTATTTGTCACACTCTTTCTTCTTGGTTCCCCTTCCATGGGTCCCCCAAAGAAAACCCATGCTAACAGCACACTTCCTTCTGCATATTTCTCTGGTACTAAAATCCTACACAGGCACAGGTAGATGCACACATACACATACACACTAGGAGTATTTTGCCCATTGTTTTATAAAGATGGAATTGAGTGTTGCATACTTATCTCCAAATTACTTTTCTCACCTGACAATACAGAAATCCCATGCAGCCCATTGGTAGAGAGTTAATTACATCTTCTATAGGTGGTATAATGCTCCACCACCCAGCTGTGCCGCCACCCCTTTCCTGTCCCGCCCCTACGGGTCCATCTCCCTGTCACTCCTCGGGCCTCCCAGGGCCCTGGGGCGCTGCATGCTGCCTTGTCCGTCCTGGCTGGTGTTTGGGTGTTTGGGCTGTGGTGCGCACCTGTGCCGGGCCCGCCTCCCAGCCTTGCTCTCAGGGTTCGGGGGAGCCAGGGTAGAGAGCTCCTGGAGCAGGGACTCAGCCTTCACCCGGGACCTGGGCCTCAGGGAGACCTGGAGTGAGGTGGAGAGCCCCACCCTGCTCCATCCCTTGCATCTGATCGAGTGCCCTCCAGCGGCTCCTCCTCCTCCACGGCTGCCAGCCAGGCTGACCCCTCTGCTGGCTCCTGCTTCCTGCTGCCCCCCAAGTCTTCAGGTCCCACAATAACGCAACTAGAAACACCAGAGAAATGAAGGCACTGGCCACAGCTCCGGGTCCTAGGGAGGCTTTGGTCACCGGTGATCTGAGTCACTGCTCAACATTTCTCTTCCAGCTTCCCCTCTGGCCAGCTCTGGTGTCCTCTGGGCTTTGATCTCCTACCGGGGGCCTCTGCTCCCTGCCCGCACCCAAGGCTTCCACTCCATGGTGGAGTAGGGAGGTGGACAGTGGCACGGACAGGGTGGACTTTCCGGTCTGCAGCTCCTCAGGATCACTCTCGAGGCCCTTATTGAAAGGCCTGTTTTAGTCCTATCATCCCGATCCCGCGGGATCAGAGGTCATGGGTCATCAGCAGCCCACAAGGAGGCTGTCCCCACATCAGGTTACACGAAGGGAACAGGACCTGTTTTATTATTATTATTGTTATTATTATGTCAGGGCTGGAGCAGAACCCAGGACCTTCTGCACGCTCCACGCCCACCCCGAACCTTTTGTTCCAGGGTCCTCTTCACTCTGAAGGCCGCCTGGCTTAGAGGGGTGGGGATGGCCGGTTGTCTAAGGACAGCAGCTGGGCTTTCTTTGTGGGTGAAGGCGGTAAGCAGAGGGGAGCCCGGAGGAAGGAGGGGCCCGCCGAGGCCCGGACAAGCTGGGCAGCTGGACCCTAGGGCGCATGCGTTGCACACTACTGGCTGGAGGTGTGGCAGCCTCCGCTTGCCTCCCCACCCCCCCGAACTGCTTTGAAAAGCTATTGACTTCTGGGACATTCCCATAAAAATCTGTATTCCCTGGCTTCTTCAGAAAAATGTGAACAGTCAGCAGAGCTGGACCGGGGCTCCAGCAAGGGGGCTCTTGGGCCGGGAGCGGCGTCGCCTGCTGTGCCCCTGGCCTCGGGCCACCTCTGATCCCCCTCCATCCCCTCCCCCACCATTTCGCAGACCGGGATCCTCCGGGGCAGGGCTGGGAGGGGGCGTCCTCCGAGGGTGGGAGCCAAGCGGGCCCCAGGACTCATGAGTCCCCCTCTCGGGGGCGACTGGGACTCGGTGGTGGTGCTGGCCCGGCTGGCTGAGTCCTCGCTCCGGTCCTCTGCCCGCCCCGCTCTGGCTCTCGCGGACGGCAGGGGGCGCGCGCGGCCCACCAGAGCGACTGGCGCAGGACAAAGGCGGGTGCGGCGGGTGCGGCGGGAACTCTGGGCCTGGAACGTGGCTCAGGGGGTCGGTGCTCGCGCCTCTCCAGCCAAGCCTGGGCCCTGCCCTCCCGGGTCCGTGTGGCACCCTGCTCCTAGGGTCCCTGGGTCTCCTTTGTCTCCCCGTCATCGCCTACCTTTTGTCCCCGATCCCTGGGGACTGGCCCTGTCTCTGTGCCCGGTGGCCTCTCTCTGTCTCCCATCTCTCCTGTCTGGCTGTTTTCTCAGAGGTGCCTCTGAGGCCACACTAGCAGTAAGGGGATCAGGACGGACAAGCGCAGGGCCATCCTCTGCCTTCTGCAGTCTTTATCACAGCTGGGCTGCCCTCTGGCTGCCCAGAGTCCTACTTGGGTCCCCGTTCCCCTGCCAAGTCCCTGGAATTAATTGCCTGGGCTCAGGGGACTGGCTGGGACCCACACGCCTGGCTGCCTGCGCTCATCCAGGACTCGCACCCTGGGCTCCAGGACCTGAGTGCACGCAGCTGAGCACAGTGTCAGCCAGTGCCTGGCTGTGCACCGCCTCACGGCCCATCCTTGCCTAAGTGCCTTCCCCTCTGTCCTCTGTCCTCAGTGGTACAGAGTGTGGGCTCCATGCTGTGTTCCAGCTTTGATCATATAGGTTCTAATCGTGTGGGCCCCTCATTCCCGGTTACCTGACCTCAAGAGCAGGTGCTTTATCTGGTTGCCATGGCTCCACTCTGTTGATCTGCCCATTTCACAGATGAGGCATCTGAGGCCCAGAGAGCCCAGGGGTGGCAGCAGAGATGTCTGGTGCTTACTCTCAGCCTGGACGTGCTCCCTGAGGTGGGTTTCGTGGGAGCCGCCAGAGGTCTCCAGGCTGCAGCCATCGGGGCTCCTCCACTCCTGTAGTGACACTGAGGAGCCCCCTTCATCTGCCGCATTCCGCACAAGTCTGCGTGGAGGACTCTTCCTTGAAGTCTGGGTGTCAAGTGGTGCACCTGTCAGTTAGGGTCGCTGAAGAGTGTGTGCCTGGATGCCGGAGCCAGGGCTCCAAAGAGTCATTGCAGGGCTGCTGTGAGACTCAGGGGAGTGCGGGGGGGCTCAGAGCCAGCGCAGAGCTGAGACTCTGAGAACTGAGAGGGAGGAAAGGCGGGCAGGGAAAAGCCTCAGCCCCAGCGCACTCCCTGGGAGTCCTGCGGGGGCGGCCGGAATCCCAGCCGATTGTCCGTGACGGCAATGTGAGCTTGAAGTCGCAGTGCCGGAGGCTGGAGGACACCACTGTCCCCAAGGCAGGAGCTCTCTGGAAGGCCGAGAGGCACTGCTGGGCCCTGTGGCCGGGGCGTGCGTTGCTCCGGAAAGCACACGGTGCTGGAGCCAGCCAGACCCGCCACGTGCCTTTCCCTCTGTGCCTTCCTCAGGCCTACTCAGGCCGTCTTGGTCAAGTCCCCGGGCCTGGGCATCCCCCCGTGACACAGATGCCTGGACAGCCGCCCTGGGGATCCAGCCCTGCAGAGCTGGCTGGCTGCAGCCGGCAGTAGATGCTTAGCCAAGGGCGTTGCTTCCAGGTAACTTTCTTTGTCCTCTTCCCCCAGGACCGATGAGACCCAGGTTTGGCCCCGTGCCTTTCTTTCCCCAACTGCAGCATGGAGCCAGGAATAGTATCCTCACCAGTGGGCCTCGTTTACCTTTCTTCCTGTTAGCGGCTGTAAAACTTCCTTACTGTGTGGTTGAGCTGAAAACTGCATTCTGACTTGCCATCCGTCCATCTACTCATTCATTCTCATTCATTTGCTTGCTCTGTGGTCCTGCGCATCACCCTGTTTCATCTTCCCATCTCGTGCTACCTTGTTTATGGATGTGTTCATTGTCCTTCAGCTCCACAAAGCTTCGGCCCTGGTCAGAACTGTTCGGGGCTGTGTCCCCAGAGCTGGCTGCAGCCCCTCTTTGTTGGCTGATCAGATGTATTTATGCAGCGCCCATCTTCTCTCACGGAGGGCTTGGCCTGCCCTTGGGTGTGTGGGGTTCAGGCAGAGGCAGACACGGCTGGCTGCTGAGCACCGTGTGGTCAGAGCTGGGGCAGAGCAAGCCGTGGGGCTGGGGCTGGAGTGCGAAGGCAGGGTGAGCACCCACGTCCATCTGTTGGAGCCACGTGGAAGAGGTCTAAGGGATGCATTAATGGAGTGACTGGCTGTGAGCCCACAGGGACCCACTAATGCCCAGGGCATGCTGGGAACTGAGATCCTGTCCAGAGGCCTTCAAACTGCATTTGGGGCAGCACTGAGGGCCAAATCCAGGCCCTGGTACATATATGCTTGGCAAGCTCTCCACCACTGAGTCCCAGCTCCAGCCCCCAACGCGACTTGTAAGAGCACATGCAGGTCTGCAAACGTGTCTAGGCTGGACGAGGACCTTGGGCCCCTGTTTTGCCCTTGCTGGTCCAACCTCTGCTTCCTTTGGGGGCGGGGATCGGAACAGCACGGAGAGGTCAGTCCCAGCTGGCACATGGCTCATGTTCACCAACTCCGAGCAGCCCGTACCACTGATCCCCTCGGTGGGATGCAGAATCAGAAACCAGAGAGCTGCACGGCTGCCCGGGGTTGCCCAGCAAAGAAGGGGGCCAGCTGGGGTCCGAAGTGCGAGCCAGATGACTGCAGAAGCTGTGAGCCTCCCAGCTACTTCACGGTGGCACCCAAACGAGTCCCCTTTCCTCCAAGTCACCCTTCCTTGACACCGAGAGTTCGCAGGGCGTGTCTGTCCCTGTGAGCTCTGGAGCGGCGGCCTGAGTTGCCGGCAGAGCCCTGTGCCTGTGCCTCGCAGCTGAGCGGCAGCAGATGGCTGCTCTGTTACTGAGGGACAGATCCTCGCCTCCACGGAGGGGCTCCCCAGGCCTCTTGTCCTGGACAAGGCCCTCCCGCAGGCAGCACTCGAAAACACAGCAGCCCCACAGGGCGGGCAGTAGCCCAGATGGCCCCAGGGCCGCTCCCCAGGAGGAGCGCGTCCCTGCCGTTCCCAGATGGACCAGCTGCTTCGTGCAGGCCACCTGGAGCCCACGTAGCCTCCGGGCCCGCAGCGCATGCTGGGCCTCTCTGGGTCCCTGTTTCTTCCTCTGTGAGAAGAGGCGGCGTCTGGCCGATGGGCTTCGGCTCGGACAGCCCATGCCAGCCTTGCACTCTGGCTGGCTTCACGAGACATATATATGTGTGTGTGTGTGTGTGTGTGTGTGTGTGTGTTCATTTTGCTACCAGATTAGAGTGAAATTAGCAACATTTGGCTATTAATGCATTTTCCCCAAGACTCAACTCTTAAACCAAGTTCTGAGTGTTTGACTTTCATTTTAAATAGGAGGCTGTCAGGAGGAATTACACAGCTCCTAAAGCAACACGGACATTATAATTAAAGAGATGCCAATCCTGCCAGGTAGGAGGAGAGGAGAGGCGATGTGGTTGGTGATGAGGATGGAGGGAGAGCGGGGAGGGCGAGCCCAGAGAGACAGGATTAGCCATGCAGTGTCCCTGTCAGGGCAGGCGGCTGGCTCTGGCCACCTCGCCCGGCAGCCTCTGCTCACAACAGTGCTAAGGCAGACCCTGTGCATGTGACTGTGTGCCAGGCACTGTGCCACCTGTCTCTCTGGGTCCCACAGCACTCCAGGCAGGCAGCCATCATTCATCCTAGTTCACAGGTGGAAAAAAAACAAGACCAACAATTATCGCTCTTACTGATACGTGGACACTAAGTGCTACAAAGTGATACTGAGGGCTGCAAACTGTTGCTCTGCTCCAGCCCCAAGCTGAGCCCCACCCTGGCCTGCCCTGGCCACGTCCACTGCACAGGACCTGAGGTGGACGAACTCTGAGAGTGTGGATGCCACGTGGGGAGGTCCACGAGGGGCGGCGTGCACCCTGGTCCACAGCCTGGGCAGCCGGCTATGCTGTGGGCTTTGAGGAGCTGGGAGACACCCCTTGGAGGGCGCTTCGGTCCTTCTGGGTGCTCCTTCCTGTGGACAGGCTGAGCCTCTGTCTGGGGCGGCTCTGGGACCTGAGGTGGGAGGTGGGGAGAGGGCGAGTAACCAGCAGGAAACTTGGGACAAGAATGAAAAAACCAGGGAGTAAGGTTGACTGAAAACACCAGGAAACAAGCAGAGAAAGATCATCCTGTCCCCCAAGACCTGCGCATGCGTGAAGCCAAACCTTCTGGCCCTGGCTGAGCCCAGCTACTCTGCACTGTGCGTTTGACCCCTCCCTCCCCACCCAGCCCGCGGTGTCCCCAAGTGGGCCCTGCGCACTTCCTAGTGTCCTGCTCAGTTCTTTGCTGGGGCTACCAAGACCCTGGACCCAGTTCCCTGGGAACCTCCGTTCCCTAACACACCCAGGGTGGGTCCCTGGCCAGCCTGGGGACCCCAGGTGCCCACCCACAGGCAGGTCCTTAGCCCTGTGCCTGGTGGGGGCCTCCCAGGCCTCTGGTGCAGGGCCTCAGCTCACGGGCTGACAGGCGAGCAGCTGGTGCAGGGCTTCAGCCCACAGGCTCAGCTTCCTCCCGGGGGTGGGCTCCCCAGCTTCTTCCCCACCCCCTCAGCTCCCCCCTGACAGGCACCTCATTAGCAGAATCTCTGTAAATAACGCCGATGAGTTAGAGTTACAACAAGGTAGCTCATTAAAGCCACTCCGCTTGTCTCACTTCCCAATTAGTGTTTCTGTGGGTGCAGCTGCCAGGGCTGCATGTGACAGGGCACCCTTGGCATGTAGTGGGGCCTGGGCAGGCCTGGGTCGCCCGGGAAGCCGCCATCTCAGCACCTGGTGTGTGTGATGGACAAAGAAGGCGGCTGCCTTCCTCAGCCCCTCCAGCCCAGCAGCCCTGCATGACCAGCAACCAAAGGACGGGGAGGCTGAGGGCATTGGTGCCCACAGGGCCTAAAGACCCCACTGCTCCAGGCACTCCCAAGACACACCCAGACTGGGCTGTGCCTCCACCCCACATGTGCATGGCCCATACCCTACGGCATCCTAGGCTCTGGAATGCCACTCCAGGGTACCCTCGTAACTTACCAGTCCTGTGTCTCTCTGGCTCACAGTCTTCCTCTCACCTTCCTTTTTGTTTGTTTCTTTGAGACAAGGTCTTGCTACGGATCCCAGGCTGGCCTTGAACTCACGGCAATACTCCTGCTTCAGCCTCCCGAGTGCTAGGATTACAGGTGTGCACCACCGTGCCTGTTTTTTCCCGTGACTTTCTTTTATAGGAAGCCTCAAACTCTCCCTCCCTAGCTGCCCACCTCAGCTTCCGGGGACAACATTCTCCTTGTTGGGTGATGATGTTGTTGGTGACATCGATGGAGGGAATTTCAGGCTGGAGAGGAAGAAAAGAGTGTGCCAGCGAGGTCGTGGGATGTTGGGGTGCTGATGTTCCCGGCACAAACCCACCAGGCTGCAATTCATATTCCCTTTTCCGCACATAAGGGAGCAGACTGGAGCGGTTGGGCCACTTGCCCCCCATCACACAGCCCGCAGGCGCCCTGTGGGGGCAGGACCGAGAGTCTGGAAGCTTCTGTGGGAGCTGAATTCTGAGGCTGGAGTGCTGCTTACCTGCCCTGGCAGGTAACGGGATGAAGAGCGCTTCTCCAGGCCCTCCCAGCCTGCCTTCTCCCATCTCTCTCCATCTAGGTTTCGATCCCCTGGCCACGCTTCCTTCAGTTTTTGCTCTGGGTCTGCACTTACTGCTTCATTTTGGGACGGAAACAGCTCCCAGTTTCTCTCCCTCTTGCTGAATCGATAGCTTAGCGGGGCAAGACAGAAAATGAATTTACATTCAATGGTTTCCATGGCAGCCGCGGTGCTGGACCAGTTTCTCCTGCTCTTGGGGGCGCAGTCTTCTGAGATGAGCCAGGTATCTGAAGCTCGGCTGCCTGAGTACGTGCCAGGGACCACCAGGTCTTGGGCCGTGTGGCTCGGAGTGTAGGAAGAGGAGCCCTGCTTTCCCCGTGTGTTGGAGGTATGCGCTGGTCGTCCTGCTGTCTGTCCTCAAGTCCCTGCTGCTAATGCCGCAGGCTCTGACTGTGCTCTAGGCTCTGTACTAAGTGCTGCAGTGCTACCTTCTTTCACCGTTGCTGCAACTCTAAGAGGGGGGCAGTGTCGTCCCATTTTACAGATTGGGAAATTGAACCCAGGGAGCATCACAAGAGTCTGAGCCACCAGAATGAAGCTAGATTGGCTTGAGCTCTGAACCCGAGGCCACCATATATGTTCTGCAATGAGAGAGCGGCAGTCTGAGCTCATGCAGGGTCCTGAGCAGATTCGCTTCCTGCTTCTCCAAGGTCAACAGAGAGGCCTGCGGGACCCAGGTGGAGAGCACAGGTCTGCAACCGGGTGGCCTGGGTTCTTGCTCATCTTGTCTGTGCCTCGATTTCCCCTGCCCCAAACTAAGGATGGAATGCAGCGTCTTCCCCTTGGAGTGATGAGTGGGTGAGATGAGAGGAGACCCAGGCAGGGAGTGTGGGCACGCAGCCAGGCCTCGGTGCTATGGCTGCCGCTTATGCGATGCCAGCTGAGTGGTGAGAAGAACTGGGCTGGGGGAGCCCAAAGTGGGTGGCGGTCCTCAGGTCTGGGGCTCCAGGGGTTTCCAGGAGGAGGCACGGCTGGGTCAAGGTGGAGACAGACAAGGACAGGGGCATCTGCGGCAGAGAGATGGCAGGATGGAAGGAAGGAAGGAAGGAAGGAGTGGGGAACCTTTGGGCAAGGCTGAGTGCGGGGAGAGGTTGAGGCTCAGGGTATGTGGAGGGGACGTTTGTCATCCCTGAGGACACAGCACCTATTCTTCCCTGAAGTTTCCTTTAGGAACCAGCCCTTCTTCCCCTCTTGGTCTGTGTTGTTCTGTAGGCTGTGAGGCCACCCCTGGGTATATGTATGGGCACATGACTCAATCTTAGCCAATGAGAGACTTGCATCTCTCAGAGCTGTAGGGATTGGTTGGGAGGTGGGCACATGACTCTAGCAGAGCCAATCTTTGCTTGCTACGCTTGAGACTCTTCCCTCTATAGAAGGTAATGAAGCTGGGGGAGCGGAAGCCCAAAGCTTGCGGAATGGGGCCGTTTGCCACATGAGGACAGAGCCTGCGTGCAGATGAAGATGGCACAGAGGGCGGTGTGGCTAAACGCGACAGAAGAGCGATTCCCGCGAGTGTTCCTGGATCCAGCTGAGCCTGAAGTCTCAATCCCTCTCGGCACGTGAGCCGATAGATTCTCCTTCATCTTACTCATGCTGGTGAGATCTGGGATCACGCTTTTTACAACTGCAAGAATTATTTTTAATTCGAGAGAAGTGACAAGCAGCCGGTGAAGCGGATGGCAGGCAGCAGGTGACAAGTCCTAGATGCCACACTGTGGCTCGCACTCAGTGTTGACAAGATCAGCTCGGGTCTTTGTGAGGCCTCTTCTGGTGCAGTGGCCCAGGTGACTTGCGTGTCACAGGGGCGGCTGGGACTTCAGGCAGTCTGTTGGTCCTCATGGCTGTAACAGGTTGCCAGGGACTCGGGTTTAAAACAACACAAATTTATGGTACTTCTGGAGGTCAGAAGGCTGACATGGGTCTCACTAGGCAAATCAAAGTCCACTGAGTTCCCTTCCTCTGTGGAAGCTGGGAGGAGACTCCACCTCCTCACTCTCCAGCAGTTGGGAGCATTCCTTGGCTTCTGGGGCCTTCTTCCAGCAGCTGATCATGTCAAAGCTCATCACTCCAGCCTTGGCCGCCAACATCACATCTCCTCTCTGACTCTGCCCTCCTGCTTCCCTGTTAGAAGGAGCTTTGTGTTACGCTGGGACCCTGGACAGTCAGTGAGGATTGTCCCATTGTAGGATCTGAACTTCCTCACGTCTGCAGAGCCCCTTTGCTGTGCGGGATGACACTCTCCCAGAGTCCAGGGATTTGGGTGTGGGACATCTCTGGAGTCATGCTCCAGCCAGCCCCATGGGGTGGTGGGGCTGGAGGAGAGGGATGGAGAGGATACACAAGGAGGGACAGTATGGTGGGGACTTGGGAGACTGGGGGTGGGTGGCTCACGATTATTTTGGCTTATGGTTTTGGATGTTTCAGTCCATGGTTGCTTGGTCCTGTTACTTTTGAGCCTATAACAGCTCAGCGCCTCATGGTGGGAGGGTGTGGCAGAGCAAGGCTGCCCACCTCATGGTGGTAAGAAGCAAAAAAAGAGAGGAAGGACCCTGGTCCCTATATCCCCTTTCAGGTTACACCCCAAGGACCTCACTTCCTCCCAGTAAGCTCTGCCTCTTAAAGGTTCTACAGATCCCAATGTGCCATCAGTCGGGGACCCAGCCTTTCATGTACAGGCCTACAGGGGACATCCAGATCAAACCACAGTTCCTAACAAACGAGGGGCTGGCTGCTGTGGAGTCTCAGGGCTTATCTTCTTTGTCTTACAAGCTACTTTGTTAGGGAGTTGCTATTTGGATAGTCCTCATTTTACTGATAAAAGTACGAAGACATAGAGGGTTTAGTAAACTCTCCCAGGGCCACAAGGCTGGTACGTGACAAAGAAGCAATTCTAACCCAAGTGGATGTGTGACTGGGCTGACAATAGGTGCATTTCACCAAACTGGCATCACACTGACCTTCAGAGTAGCTTTCCATGAGCACTTTCCTGTCTGGCTATTTCACAAGAGCATGATTTTTATAGTTGCATAGTAATTCATCTAAAGTTCCTCCATCATTTAGTTTTTGTTCTCTCTGTTGTTGTTAGAAACCACAACCA
Source organism: Hystrix cristata (assembly GCA_004026905.1). Taxonomy (NCBI): domain Eukaryota; kingdom Metazoa; phylum Chordata; class Mammalia; order Rodentia; family Hystricidae; genus Hystrix; species Hystrix cristata. Next base: position 16,108 of record PVJO010013928.1, read on the forward strand.
GATGAATGTCTATCTCTGGGGGATTTTTAAGGCTAACATATCTTTTTGACAGTGGACCCCCAGCTGTCCCCTTCCCAGCACTCTGGTACTAAGACAGAGGCTCTTGCTAGCCGGCTCCCCCTGCCACCCTGGGTGCTGTAGGGGGCAGTTGGAGTTGGAGCAGGGATCCCTACAGGGGAGGAGCTTATTCCAAGACACTGATTTGCTGACAGCAGTGAAGCTTCATACAAGGGACCCCTTGGGCTCAGGGCCCAGTTGAGACAGCTGCTCCCCGGGGGGACCCTGGAGAGCCCGTGAACACCAAGGTCTGGCCTTTGATCCTGGTGTTCTTCTGCTTGAGTTTCTCTGGCTTCTGCGTCGAGGTGTCCCAGGGCACAGAGGTCCCTGTGGAGTAGGGTCGCCACCTCGCAGACCAGGGCAGGGCCTGGAATCCCGTGTTCTGTGACCCGGGTGCAAGAATGTGCCCCAGGGCTTCAGGCCATTTTTGGAACAACTTGGAGGTCAGGACTTTTAATGTGACATTTCCTAGTTTTCCAAGGGTGAAAAATGGCTTTAGTCCTCTTACACTGCTGTGGTCAAATATGGCAGGCTGGGTAGTTTATAAAGAATTGAGGTGTGTTGGCTCAGTGCTCTGGAGGCTGGGAAGTTGATGGTACAGTGATGTGTCCCAGCACGGTAGAGGGTGTGACATGGGAGACAGGGTGTCAGTGTGGGCTCAGGTCCCTCCCTCTTCTTGCAAAGTTATTAATGCCCTCCTGGGGCTCCTCTGTCCTAATTGCTCCCAAAGGCCTGGTCTCTGAACACCATTAACACATGAATTTGGACTTAAACTTCCAGCACCTTCCCACCACAGCCACAACCAAATTCTCTCCACACTTGTGGACCAGACTGTCTGTTGTCTCCTGTGTCCCCTCCACCATCTCTGTGTTCCTTGATTATAGAAGTGGTGTGTGTCTGATGTCCCTTATTTACTTAGTGGCACACCCTGGAGTCCTGACCTTGTCACACACAGAACCCCTTTCTGTCCCCTGCACACACACCTTCTGCTGAGCGAGGGGCCACAGGTGACTTAACCCACTGGCTCTCATCTGGCATTGATTTTTCACTGGCAGTATCATGAGACACTTTTGATTGTCACTGTTATGGTTTGCATCAAAAAATGTTCCTGATATTTTTCATGTGTTTAGAGGTGAGGCTTTGGGAAAGAGGTTAGATCATGGGACACTAGCATCTTTGTCAGTGGGTCAGTCCATTGCTTATAGCTGAGTGTGCTGTTAGGAGGTGGGGCCTGGCTGGGGGGAGCACCCCTGGGTGTGGCCTGGAAGGTATGTTCTTGTCTTGGCTCCTCCCTTCTTCCTCTGCTTCCTGGCTCCACCCTGCCCTTCCACCATGTTTCGCCTTTGGAGCCAGCTTACCATGGACTGAACCCTCTGAAACTGTGAGCTCAAATGAATTTTTTTCTTCTCTACATTGTGTATGTCAGATATTTTGTCCCAGCAATGGACAAGCAAATACAGTCACCAACCAGATGTGTGTGTGTGTTCCTCTTACTCAGTAGAGGCCAGAGTGCTGCTAAATCTCCTACCACGCACAGGATGGCCCTCACAGCAAGGAATTATTCCTTCCAAAAAGTATCAACAGCAGTGAGACTGGGAAGTCCACACTGAACCCAGTTAGGGTTGTCATATTTAGCTCTGAGGATACGGGACACATCAGGTGGGCATCCTGCATTTTATCTGGCAACCCTCAGCCCATCCCCCATTGATGGAGACATGGTGGCTTCCAGTCTCTCACTATTACAAACAGCGCGACAAGGAGCAAAGTCATCGCAACCCCTGCATCTGTTCACAGGCAAATGTTTCCACAGGATCAATGCTTCAGGGTGAAATGATTAGAGCGAAGATTGCGGTTATGATTGTGGTCAACTCTGCCAAACCTCCTCTCACTGAAGCTACGTGAATTTATGCTCCCACCAGCAGATGTATGAGGACACCCACTTCCCCACGGCAGACTTTGGGATTTTTGCCCCTTTGATGGAAAATATGAATAGAAAACTTCCAAAATGCTGTGAGTAAATTCCAGCGGAAAACGTGTATAAGAACAATTTTAAAGTACTTGTTCGGACGCAGCCCGTGGCAGCCCAGCTCAGTGCAGTCTCTGATGCCTGTTACCGCAGTCTCCACGGGAGCCGTGTGAAGCGCACTTCCCAGCTCAGAGAGGACATGTCACCTGCCCGAGGTCACACAGCCTCTGCTGGTGCTGGAGGGCCCCCCTCCCCCCTCGGCTTGCTCCCTGAGTCTGTCTGCTGGTGAATGTTCACTCAGCAGCCTCGCCCACCCAGTCTCAGGTGGGCCCGAGTGGGCGGCGTCCCCACACTCCCTGCCAGGTCTCAGTGGAAGCTCCTCCTGCCACGGTGTGGGTCACCCGGCCCTGGTGTAGCACACACAGCATCAGGGGTGGCTTTGGCCACAAGCGGAGAGAGGCCTCACTGAAGCCTGGACAGTCGTACAGACGCCGCTAATTGGTTAAATAGATTCCTCTACATGTGCAGCCTTGAGCTTTCGGCTTCGATAAGGCGTGATATTAATTTTCATTAAATCTCTGAAGGCCTGGCCAAATATTTCCAGTTTCTGAACAAGTCCCTTCATCACAGTCTACAGTCCCCTGAGAAGGCTGCTGGGAAGAACCATCCTCCCCAGGACCTGACCTTGGCTTCCGTGGCCACAGGGGCCCAGGTGCGTCTCCCCCAGGCCTGCTGTTTGCCAGGCCTGCGCTCAGGACTTCCCGCTGCTTGTTTATCTTCCTGACACAAAATGGGAACTTTTGGGAGAAAGGGCTCTTTTGAGACAGAGTCGAGCTGTGTAGCCCAGGCTGGCCTCGAACTCACAGTGATCCTCCTGCCTCAGCCTGCCGAAAGCTGAGATTTCAGGTGTGTGCCGCCATGCCTGGCACCTACGTCACCATTTTGAGGGCGCCCCAAGACCATGGAAACACCCCTAACCCCAGAGCAGAAGCACCCTCTCGCTAGGGTGCTCTGCTTTCGCTGAGTGTGGAAAACTCATAAATCCTTTCAGTGTCTCTCCTTGGTGCATCCTGCAATTCATTTCTGCGACATAAGTCAGCAAATCTACAACCTACCCCTGGGGTGTGGTGAGTTGGGGATCCCAGCTCCCCTTTGGGGAGCCTCCTGAGACCTCAGCCGGTGACACCTTGGCCCTGGCGATTTGATTAGAGAGGGGTGAGTTCCTTGGGGCTCTTCCCTGAGATTTAACTCCAGGACTTTGGTTAGAATTATTAGTGTGGCAATGCACACCTGTGATCCCAGCACTGGGAGGCTGAGGCAGGAGAATCTCAAATTCAAGCCCAACTTGAGTAATTTATAAAAATTAGTGAGGCCCTTTCTCAAAATAAAAACAAACCAAAAAACAAAACAAAACAAAACCAAACCCCACAAAACCCTGGGGATGTAGCTTAGTGCAAAGGCCCCAACTTTGATCCCCAATATGAAAAAAAAAAAGGCTGGGAAAATGTCCCTGCGTTCCTAGTCATCAGGATAAGTTAGGTCTGGCGCTATGAAAGCCTCGACAGTGGGCAGGAAGGAAGACAGAGCCAGGAAGTGGAGGAGGGGCTGGCGGGGAGGGAGAAAGCTGTGACACCCACAGGAGGAGTACCTAGAGCTCGGCCTGTGCCTGGCTTGAGCAAGTCCATCTGTGCACCGTCCTCATTATTTAAACCGTAAAACAGCCATGTTCTGCTCTTCTCTGTCGCCTCCCTCTTGGGCTTTTTCTGCTTCTGCCTTTTTATCTTCAGCCCCCTCTTCCTGCTCCTCCTTTCCCCCGTCCTTCCTCCTCTTGCTCCTCCCTTCCCCTTCCCCTCTCCTTCCTCCTCCTCTTCCTCCATGAGTGTTCTCAGGGCCCTGCTGGGTCCAGAGACTCCCAAGGTGCGAATAAAAGACCGAACCCAGCACCTTCACACTGAGTTCCATCCCCCGGCCTTTTAAAAAATTGTTTATTTTGAGATAGGGTCTTGTTAATTTGCAAAGTTGCCCAGGCCAGTCTCGATTTTGAGATCCTCCTGCCTCAGCCTCCCACAGTGCCGCGATAACAGGCATGCGTTATCGTGCCTGGCTGAGCTGGTGTTTACCACTCTCATGCCCTCTCATGCCCTGAGGCGGGGTCAGAAGAGTGACGCTGACTGCTGAGTGGTGTGGCTTTTGCTTGTGCTATCTCTGAAGTACTGAAGATCTCTAAAATGAGCAGACGTTATAGTCACACATAATAATATACATATCCATCCCAGAGTGCTAAAAAAGGAGTTGTCAATATAAAAAATCGTGAGAACGTATGAAAAATTTCAAAGCGAATCCAGTCAGTGCTCTCCCCCTGGAAGACAGGACGCGCACGCAGCCCTCCACTGGGCCGGGTCTGTCCTGAGAAGTTTTGCCAGACCCACAGCGAACCTAGAATTAGATTGTCTGCTTCTGTTTTAATTCGTAGTTCCATGATTAGGAAGACTGAGCTCCCTTTCACATGTTGATGGGCTGCTTGTTTCCTCTGTTCTGTGGATTCCTGTTTGTACGCCTCGCCTTTGTTTCTGCGGCGTTGTTTGTCTTTTGCTTATTACTGCTGGACGCTCTTTATCTCTTTGGGATATTAACCCTCCTCCTGTAATAGATACTGTAAGCATTTTCTCCCAGTCCGTCGTTGGTGTTTGAAAGCTGTTTCATTTGTTTGTTTGTGTTCTGAGACAGGGTCTTGCTAAGTAGTTCAGCCTGACCTTGAACACACTATGCAGTCCAGGCTGACCTTGTATTTAAGGTGATCCCCCTGCCTCAGCCTCCTGGAAGTGCTGGGAATGCCGGCATGGGCCACCACACCTGGCTTGAAAACTGTTGATTGTGACTTTTCCCGTATAGAATTTTGATGTTATGCAGTCAGAAGTATTTCCTTTAGACATCTCAGTCTCTGGTTTTGTTCAGAGAGGCCTGCCCCACTCCAGCGTCTAATTGTTCATGCCCCTCATTATACTCGCACTTTAATGAAGTCTTTATGTTCAGACCTTTGATTTGTCTCTATTTTAGGGGTAGCCCCTGCATGGGTGCGAGCCCATTTATCTGAAATTTACTGCCGCATACGCCAATTTCATGGTGTCCATGATTTCCATCTCTTCACCAGACCGCTTCTAAATTTTCTGAGCTATTTCGCTGTTATTATTATTATTAATTCTGGGCAATTCTTGTGTCTCCCTTGTGAATTTAAAGGATCCATTTGTCAAGTTCTTAAAAAAAAAAAACTCCTTTGGGTTTTGGATTGCTGTTACATCCCGACTGAACTTATCCATGATGACATTTATTTATTGCTACCAGGGGCCTACACGGAATTATTTATTTATTTGACACCAGAGGCAAACATTGAGTTAATAATTGTTCCTCATTTTGTGGCCTATTATCATTCATCCAATGTCTCTTTCTTATTTTATATTACTTTTTTCTTATCTTTCAATCTCCCTTCCCACATAGGCAGAGTGTCTCTGAGTAGGCATTCATTCATTTTTATAAAATATTTAGTATTGTTTTGTCAAGGGCTATAGACTTTGTATCCCCCAATCCCCAGCATGTTCTAAACTACATCCAGAGCGCAGTGTGGATATCGAATTCACTGCCTCTGGCCACCACAGAGCCTTCTTAGGTGGTGCGTGTCTGTTCTCTTAACCGGTGCCTGGTTGTGGACACCCAGGTTGCCTCCAGCCCTGGACTCCTTGGACAGTGCTCCTTGGATAGACAGACGTCCCTGAGTGCATCTCTGCAGATCTCAGCTCAGTTCCCGGAGAGCTGGCAGGCAGGACTGACTTTGCCCAGCGCCTGAGCCCCACGAAATGCTGACTGATGGCTCTTCAGGATGCTCGGGGTTCCTGATTCCTGCAGCTTTGCTGAGGCTGAGATGCGGTTTTTTCTGATTTCTTAATTTTATCACTGCGAAGGGGTAATTAGTTTCATATGCATTTTCTGGTTCCGAATGAAGCGAGGCATCTCTCTGTGTACTGAAGATGATTTGGGTTTTCGTTACTATGAGTTGCCTCATTGTTCCCCTTATCCTGTGGCTGTGAGTGATTATTTTGTTGCTAATTTGCAAGTTCTTTGACTATTCTTGGTGTTATGGTAGATATTGCAGCCATCTTCTCCAATCTCTCACTTGGCTGTAGCATTGACTATTATCTTTATCGAACAAAACTGCTTCATTCTGATGTGGCCAAGCCCATCTGTGCTTCACTTTGTGTGCTTTTGTACCTTATTGAAGGTGTCTTTCTCTGTCCTTGGGTCACAGATACATTTTCTTATGTCGCTTTTCCCATGAGCTTTAGCTTTCACATGTACAGTAGACGGTCTTGGTAAATGATCAATAGATACATACCTCAGATATGAAGCTTCTCCTAGTGTAGGGTCAAAGGTCCAGATTGAACTTTTTCTTGCCACATATAATAAGCCCATTTTCCCCTCCTGTCTCTGTACCATATTGAACAGAAGTGCTTGGAGATTATATTAGTCACCTTTCTGTTGCTGAGACAAAATACTCAACACTTGACACCTAAAGGAAGAAAGGTTGATTCGGCTCATGGCTCCTGAGGTTTCAGTCCATGGCTGGGTGGTTTCAAGGCAGGAGCATCATGGTGGAGGGTGTGGTGCAAGAAGGCTGTGAACCTTGTGGCAGCTGGCGTGCAGAGAGACAGAGAGAGCTAGAGATCAAAGAACCAGGGACCAGACAGTCCCAGGGCCACGCCTGGGGACCCACCCTGACACACCAAGAAGTGTGCTTTACTCATTTCTGAGGCAGCTCTCAAGCCAATTCAGTTGATGATCCAGATTACTTGGCAGAGGGAATCTTTAATGGATGTGAAGCAAATATATGGGACATATGTGTAGGTAAAGAGTAATGGCCTGTGGGCCTGTGATACAGCTTTATTGGGTCCTGGAAAGTCCTTTCTCACTTTCCCACTTTCCTGGGAATTCAGCTCAGGCATACGAGGTCTTGGACATTAATAAATGCCATTTCTGTGTCAATTGAGATAATCATGCAGCTTTCCCCTTAGGTTATTCATTGGGAGATTTTATTGATGGATTTTCTTATACTAAACCACCCTATCATTTCTCATAAATCATATTAGGTGTGCTACTTTTTTTCTCAGGGGGAATTACTGTTCACTGGAGTACAACTTGCATATGGAGGAGATGAAAGCAGATGTGGATGTGCCCAGGAGGCGCGTCCCGGCCCAGCATCCCTGCCCAGCAGCAGCGATGCCCACCGGCCTGGAGCCCCGAGGGGAGCCACACCTGACTTCCGCAGCGCCGGGGCTCGGCTCTGCCCTGAGCTTTTGTGCAGAAGGAGCCCTGAGGTGCGCTGTACTTCTGTCAGATCTGGCGTCTTTGCGTCTGTGTTCCCCAGGGGTGCAGCTTGGAGACTTTCTTTCCTTGCCCTGTCTTCCTCTCATTTGGGGATCAATATTATTCTGTTTTCGTAAAATAACTGAGACCACAATCTCCCTTTCCCTAGTTTCTCGAGCACCTTTCCTGTGCTGGGATTGTCTTCCCCTCTGGAGTTTGCTTGAACTCACTTGTGAACGGGCTCTGGCCGCGGTGTCTGGAGGGATGGGTATTTGATTACTATTTTAATTTCTTTAATGGTTATTGATGTACCAAGCTTCTATTTCTTCATGCCCCAATTTTGACATTGTAAGCTTTGCCAGAAACTATTTTTGCCAGGTTTTTACATGTGCAGACTGAGAGTTGTTCACAATCTTCATTTACTTTGAATTAGTTCATTCATTAATTCCATTTATTGTCCATCCAGGCCTGTCTTCCTTTTTTTTTTTTTTTTTGTTCTACATTTTACTTATTTGAAGTTGTCTGCCCTTTTCAGACATGTGGGCGTTCCTTTTAGCAGCTATCCTCTCGTTACTGTCTCGATGTGATTATGGTTAGAGAGCAGGCTCATGGAGTATTGATTTCTGTTCTAACTCGGAGGCCTCGCGCGTGCCACGGTTAATTTCGTCATTGTTGTGTGAGTGACAGAACTCACACACTGTCTCTTGGTTGAGTGGCAAGTTTCGTACATATTATGTACTTCACACGTGTTTGCTTATGTTTGTTGTTTAGTTGATCTATTATTTCTTATAAGCAATGTGCTAACTCTTCAACCACGGTGCTTGATGATCCATCTGTGTCTCTCTGTAGTTCCTTCAGTTGTTAGTTTATGTATTTTGAAGCTCTGTTTTAAGTGGACACATGCATATTATTACCAGTGCACATCTGCTGTTTGTTCTAACAACTAGAATGCCACTTATGACATTCTTGTCATGGATCTTATTTTCCCTTCAGTGTGAAAGTTTCCAGGCTTTCTTTTTTCCCTTCTTTGCATGTTTTTTCATTTTTATTTTCATCTCTTTAAGTGTATCTCTTGTAGAATCCATCTTACTGCATTCTTTCTTACTTATTTATTTATTGGTGCCGGGGATCAAGCTCAGGGCCTTGTTCCTTCCTTTCTCCCTTCTCCTTCCTTCCTTCCTCCTTCTGCCCTTCTTCCTTCTTTCCTTCTCCCTTCTCCTTCCTTCCTCATTCCTTTCTCTTTCCTCCCTTCCTCTTTCCCTCTCTCTCACCCTTTCTCCCCTACTAGGGATTGAACCCAGGTCCTTGCGTATGCTGGGCAAGCGCTGTATCACTGAGCCACATACCAGCCTTCCACTTTTTATTTTATGTTTCCCTATTTCAGTAGTGTATTAGCCTTGTTTTTCATTCCTATCATGGGAACCCCCGAGGCAGGCCGGCTCCGTGAGGACCACAGTTTGCAGGGAAGTCTGAGACCAGGCACCCCACGGCTTGGCCTCTGTGCAGAGCCCTGTGGCGGATGCTGTCATGGCAGCAGCGTGCGTGTGCGGGTGCGAGGTCATCTCTCAGGACAGGAAGTGGAGGGCCGGGTGCCACCTTCCCAGGTCTCACTACCTGGGCACCACCACACTGAGGGCCCGGCTTCCAACGTGCAGATGTAGGGGCCAAACCAGAGAAGAGAGAGATTCTCTGTGACCGACTTCAGAGTTGAGCTGCTCATTGTACGCTTTCGGAGCTCGCCTCACGAGTTAGAGGTTTGCTCATCAGAATTCTCTGTCCAGTGGGCAGGATAGAGGACGTGAGACCCGAGGGTGACCTAGGAGCTGGGGATGGTGGCTGATCGCAGGGCTGCTCCTCATGCCAGAGGCGCCGCGTGGGGCTGGCTTGGCGAGATGACGTCACTGTGGGCCAGGTCACACATCCTGGACTTGGGGACTCCAGACCGGCCTGTCCTGTGACCAGCACACTGCCGGTCCAGAGGGGTCCCAGCCATCATCCAAGTGAGACTGCACGAAGGACCAAGTGAGATGCGCCTGCTGAACCCAGGAGGCCCGCGCTGCGATGCGAGCTCACAGTACATTATTTTAAAATTTAATTTAATTATTTAGTTTTAGTTTTTGCAGTGCTAGAAAGGGAACCCGGGGCCTCATGCACTCGAGGTAAGAGCCCCAGGAGATCGTTATTTTTAAGGCACTGGGTCTTAGGGTGGCCTGTAACAGCGCTGGACAGCCTGAAGAGCTGGCTGTTTAGATGCAGAGGCTGAGGAGCAGGGACCCCTCGGCCAGCCCCCACGACCCGCCCACGGGGTGCCGGCAGCAGCACCCTGGCCTGGTGTGTGCCCACACCCATGGGCATCGCCGCCCAAGCTGCCACACGCCTCACACACAATCACAGAGACACATACAAACACATACACAGATGTAGACACACACAGAGACACACGGATAGAGATGCACACATACCAACACATCCAGAGATACACAGAGACGAAGAGACACACACAGACACACGTACAGACTTACAGAGACACACACAGTCACACACACGCACACACACACGTGGACCCTCAGGCTCACACGCACCTGACCCCACCTCCAGCTGTGGCTGTTCTGCGGGGCTCAGTCCTTCAGCCGCTCCTCGGCCCGGCGGGGGCTCTGGGTGGAACCTGCCCCGGTGGAGACAGCTCAGGGGCTGTTGTCTTCTCTGCCTGAGGGGTTTGTTCATGCCGAGTTTGGAGTTTGATCCTCTCACACGGAGAGGATCTATGAATTGCAAGTTATTTTTCTGGTGTTTGTCACTAGACGAATAGGATGCACTTTCCCCCCAAAGTACTCCCTAGCTGGTCGTGGCAATGGCCCAGGACGCGCCGCGCATCGGGTCACAACTGGTCCCGGGTGGACCTTGACTTGTGACTCTCCCTTTGCAGATGTTGCCTGCTCATTGGTGTCTGCCCGAGTCCTGCCCGAGTTGGTCTTGGTGCAGGGCCCCTCGGGGCCCGGCTGGGATCATCCCACAGCAAGTCCCACCTGTGTTGGTCAAGAGGCAGGACAGGTGGCCTGGAGCCCGGGTGGGACCCGCCTCGCCCCTTACACACGGTGGGCCGGGGCAGCCCCGGACAGGACTGAGCTCTGTACCTGCCGTTTTCTCTATACACACACGTCTATGGTAAAGTTTAACTTGGAAATTAGGCACAATAAATGTTTACCAAAAACTATTAATAAAGTAGGACAATTAAGACAACACATTGTAATAAAACTGCCAGCATTGCTGCTCCTGTGCCCTGGGCTGCCGCAGAGTAAAACAAGGCCGCTTGCTCACAGGCACAGGACTGAAACAGCCCAGCTGAGCTGAGATGGCCGAGTGACTACGGGGCGCGGAGGCACTGGGCCAAGAGACGTGTGTCAGAGCAGACGGTGTGGGCATCCTGCCACTTGGGGGCATGCGACTTAAAACCTGGGAGTTTATGAGCTGTTTCTGGGAGCTTTCATTTGACATTTGCAGACCGCAGTTGATTGTACGTTCTAGACCATGGTAAGGGGGACAAGTGGTGGTGAAGCCTGATGCTCAGGTAGGGCCATCAGGGCAGAGCGGGCGTTCCCGTTTCATTCCTGACTGATGGGAACACTTCTGAAGTTCCCCTGCTAGGTATTGAGTTTGCTAATAGACCATCTTTATTGATGAAGGGATTTCTCTTCTACACTGAGCTTACCGTTAGTTTTGCAAGTCAGAAATGAATGTCCAGTTTTATCACCTGCTCCTTTGAGGGCATCCGTGTAAATGACTGTGTGGGCTTTTTTTATTAGCGTTAATCCAGTGGATAAAGTCACATTTATAATGTTGAGCTGTCCTTCAACTCCTTGATTACAATGTCTTCTGTCAAGACCTATTAATCTTTCGATTATATTGTGGATGTGATGTATTAATATTTTAGTTAAGCGTTTAGAAAATTCTTAGTGTGAGATGTGCATTTCTTTGCCTAGTTCTCTAAGAAAGAGAAAGTTTCCCATCTTCCTGATACTCTTGAATTTATACAAAGGAAAATTTGAGAAAATACTTATCAACAACACTTAAGTGAAAAGGTAAATCAGTGTTGAAATTCAAAATCATTTAAAATGAATGAGAATGATCCATGGCTTGAACATGGTTTTCTGTCTGGATCCATTCCAGGGTTGTACCCCACATCTCCTGTTAAACAATGCTGAGAGGGTGGAGGGCCTGTGGGAAGATTAAACCCTTGGGATGGAGTCCCCACGCTGACAGAGGCCACACACTGATGGAGAGATGCATGCACCCTGCCCCAATTCAGGCTCTGGGGATGTTTGTCCAAGCCTGTAATGCCTAGCACTTCCAGCCTCCCAATTGGAGAGCGAAGCAAACTTCCTTTCTTTACAAAGCAGGATGCCTCAGGTATTTTGTGATAGTAATGAAAAACTGACTCATTCAAATGAGAACTAATCTGTGAGCTGTTGCCAAACAGACATCTACATTTATTTGAAAACAAACATGTATTTATTTGGAAAAAAGGGCTGAAAGTCACAGAGAGGTAACTAGGAGTTCTTCAAGACAGACTGTAAAATAGAAGTAAGTTTTTAAAACTCTAGGGATGGATATATAAGTGAATTTTAAAAATAGAACTGGAAAATACACTCCAATCTGTTCACAAAGGTTAGCTCTGAATGAATAGGAGAAGGGAGGTGGAGAGAATGAGAATAATTACAAAAGGGAACTTTTATGTTTGACTCTGTGCACTTCTGCATTGATTGACTATTTTACAGGAAAACTGTTTTTATATTACCTTTGGTTTTTAAAGTCAATTTTTTTTTTACCAGTTATAAGGACGGCGCTAATCACATTTTCCAAACACAATGCAGACAGAACAGACAATGAACAAGAGGACGGCATCCCTGAATCCATCCACTTAGAAATGTAAAACAAATCTAAATCACGTGAATTAAACAATAAATCAAAATGGAATTATCAACTATTTAGAAATGAACAGCAATAAAGGCTGTGCACATAAAAGCCCCCAGGACACCGCCCAAGCCGTGTGCATTAGAGGAAAATGAATAGTCCCGAGTGCAGTCATTAGCACAGAGTGAAGACGGGCGCTCGAAGAGCCGGGTGCTCACCTCACTCAGCGCCGACGGACAGCAAAGTAAATCTGGAGGAAGCAGATGGGAGAGATTAATGAAGAAAAGGAACTGAGATTAATGAAGTGAATAAAACAATAGTGGCTATAAAAATGAGAGCTGATTCTTTGATCACAAGTGATAGACGAGACGGAAGGAGCGACTCTGACGAAGAGAATTCATGTCAGGAGCCAAGAAGGGAGGAAGGGACGTCCTAGATACGCAGGTATTTAAAACGCAGGAAGCAACAAAGCCCAAAACGATCAGCGCAAGTCAGGTGAATAACTTTAGGGGGAGAGCATGTGTGTGGTGGCACATGCCTGTAACCCCAGTACTCAGGAGGCCGAGGCAGGAAGATCATCTCAAGTTCAAGGCCAGCCTGAGCTGCATAGCGAGACACTATCCCACAAAGCCCAAACCAAAACCAAACCAAACGAATCAAAACGAAAAGCCCCAAAACCCCCAAAACCAAAAACCCAAACCAAAACCAAACCACTCCGAAATGGCAGAGGGTGCAGGGGGCTCACCTGGGCCCCACCCCATACCCATGTCCGCTCCACAGAGGGGACAAACTACATTTCCCATGTGCCCTTGCAGCCAGCAGAGCTGGACCAGGCGGGGCGGGCACAGGCAGACTGTATCTGGCGGTCCACTGAGGCAGAGGTAGAGGCACCCTGCGAGGGTGGTGGAGGCAGTGGGGTTTCTCATCCTCGCCGGCACGCCGGAGCCTCCTGCACTCTGTCCGCCCTGGAGCTCAGTTTTCTGCCATAATTAACCGGAACTATCAAGAACTCTGACTAGTACTACAATATTAACTCAGAAGTGGTGAGGGAAAAAGTAGGACAACAGATCTAGCCCCCAAAAGGACCCAAGAAGGCAGCCCAGCAGAAGAGGGAAAAGGAAAGGAAGGAGGATGGAAGGAAAGACAAGCAGAGAGTGTTCAGAAGGCTGAGGCAGGAGAATCACAAGTTTGAGGCCAGCCTGGGCTACATAGTGAGATCCTATCTCAAAAAAAAAAAAAAAAAGAAAAACAAAGACAGACACCAGGGTGCAAAAACTTTTATGGGAAAGTTGGATCGCGCATTTAAATAACAGGCAACCCTGGCTGATGAATTCAATCTTCTGATTTGTGTGAGTCGATTGAAGCTTGCAGGACCTTGTGGGCCAGCGGGCCAGCATGAGGTGGGCTAACAAACCAGGCTGTGGGCCAGGTTTGCCTGTGAGTCTGGTTTTGCTTCGGATACCATTTCCTACATGCAGGTGCTGTTCTAGGCCAGGAACACAGCAGTGAGCAAGACACCCCCTTGTGCCCACCGTGGTGACTGCTCCCAGCAGCAGATGCCACCAGTGCAAAGGCCCTGGGGCAGGACCATGCCCCTCCTGTTCACGGAAGAGTTGGGAGCCAGGACGGCTGGAATGAAGCACTGGAGAGTGCTGGGGTGAGAGAGGAATGAGGCCCGAGGCGCCGCCTTTGCTTTGAGTGCTGAGTCAGGACAGGCTGTGGGCAGCAAGGTTTCTCCAGGGACTGACGGGAAGGGTATGGAGGTGAAGGTCAGAGAAGGGGCTGGTGCCGGGGTGTGGAAGAGGAGCCCGGGGTCCAGGGCGGAGGGGACGGTGCGGGGCAGGTGGCCTGAAGGCATAGGACAGGACGTGGGGCCAGCATTCCCGGCTCTCCCAGCTCTTCCCCGGCCCCAGCTCCTGTGGAAGTGCAGTTTCTCTGCGGTTGGATCACAATGCGCCCTCTCTTCCCTCGATCTCTGCTTTAATTGTGTGCCTGGCCCTGCGCCTCGGGCCGGCCGGCGCTGAGATTCGTAATTTCAGGCTGACACCATAGTAACCACTTAGCTGGATTCAAGATGTCAGTGTCTTCCCTGGCTGCGGCTGCGCTTGAATAGGACAGGAGGCCGGGGAAGGGTGGGCGGTGGGCCGGAGATTGAGCCCGAGCTGCCGCATTATTCTCTGTTTCCAAGGAAAATGTAAACACAAGGTCAGCCTTGGCCTCGCCCGGCCTCTTAATTTTCCTCCCTTTAGGCGACAGGTTTATTTGGGCAAAGTGGGTCTGTTTGTTTCGCCTCCCAGGGCTTCCCCGCCCCCTCTGCTAGGGACAGAGATGGGGACAATGGGGACAGGCACTGTGGGACAGCGCGCGTCATCCATGGTGTTCGGCCCTCGTGGCGGCTGCATCTGCAGCCGGAGCTGGCATCCGGAACTCCCAGCCTGTGCTGTCCCCACCCCGTCGCTGAGCTGCCTCCAGAACTCCTTCTGGGCCCTGGAGCTGTCCCTTGTCCCCATCTGGAAGCTTGGGCTCCATTTCCTTCACTGGTTGCCCTCAGTTTCTTAGTCTGTAGAATGGGGTCAGTGGCTTTTTTGCGGGTGCCTGCAAGGATGTGGTGGCGCTTAGAAAGGATGTCTATCACCAAAATCTCCATCTCAGGGACACGGCAGCCTCTCCAGGGCCACAACGAAGGGGACAGGAGTGGCCAGCCCCTGAATTTGTTACCCAGTGCCCCAAGCGCAGCTGTGTCACCTGTGTCCAGAGTCTGGGGGGACACGGGGGCCCCAAGGTCCACTTCCTCCCCTCAGCTCAGCCGGCTCCATCTCTGGGGTCCGGGCCTGTCTGGCGCCTTCCGGGCAGCAGTGTTTGCGTCTCGCAGCCCCTCCCCGCTGCAGTGGAGCACGTGGTGGGCTGGGAGCTGGTGTGGCCCTCTGTGGCTCCCTCTGCCCTCGCTGCCTGCTCTGTCTGGAGCTGGCTGAGGAGGGTGCGGTGGCTGGTGGCAGCGGTTCTGAGTTGGTTTTCTGTCCATTTTGCAGGAAAGCTCTCTCTCCCTCCACATCGCTCAGTCCCAGAGAGG
Source organism: Hystrix cristata (assembly GCA_004026905.1). Lineage (NCBI taxonomy): Eukaryota > Metazoa > Chordata > Mammalia > Rodentia > Hystricidae > Hystrix > Hystrix cristata. The sequence goes on from PVJO010013928.1 coordinate 31,467, forward strand.
CCGCTGAGCGTCCTGGACGTGTCCGGTGCCCTCCTGCTCCCTCCCGTGGGACCTGGCGTGGTCTCCAGGGGTCAGCTTCCGGGGCCCGACCCAGCCTCACGGCTCCTTCAGGCCTGGTGCGTGTGTGCGTGTGTGTGTGTGTGTGTGTGTGTGCATGTGCGTGTGCCAGCGTGCCAGCTGTCCCCAGGTGAGAACGGCCCCCAGTAGGGCAGGCCGGTCAGTGTGTCTGTCCCCCTTTGTCTTCCACTCCTGGCCCTGGACGTGGCGTGACCTGCTGAAACAGAGCCGAGGGGTCCCCTACTCGTCTGCGACTGTCCCGGGCTTCCCTCCGCCTGCTGCCAACGCTGCTGGGTCTGGACTGCTGTCACGGCAGACAGAAAGCCAGCGCGGACAGACCTCTGCATCCCCGCGCACGCAGCCCCCTGCCAGCCTGCTGTCTCCCTCCCCTCCCGCCATTCTCTTCCCATCCTGCCTTCCTTCTTCCTGCCTTCAGCACAGGAGGACCCAGCACTGACTGTACCCTTGTGGCCCCAGGAGCTGTCCTGCAGCCACACAGCCCTGCATACTCAGCTCTTAGAGGAAGCCCACTCAGCTATAGGATTAGGCTCCGGAAGGTTCGGGGAAGAAGGGGCCCTTGTGCCGCTGCAGTCAGGGAAGCCCGAGGAGGAGGTGGAGTCATGATTGATGGCTGAAAGACCCAAGAGCTGCTTGTAGACACGGCCAAGAAGAAGGAACTAGCAGGAACAGTATGTGCAAAGGCCCTGGGGCCGGAGGAGTACAGAGCGTGTGAATGCAGTGAAGGGAGGGGGCGGCTGGTGGAAGGGACTGGATGGGAGGGACGGGGGCAGCTCTTGCTTCTACAGGAGACAGCTGAGGCTTTGCCTCCTCTGGGAAGCCCTCGCTCCCCTGGCCTTTGCCAGCCTTCAGCCTGTGTGTGTCTGCCCTTCTCTGGGCCTCTGTAAGGCAGTGGCTGTCTGATGTGACCTCTGGGTCCCCAGTGTCGCTACCGGTCCTGACCCACAGGGACGCTGTGAGTGAGGTTGGGAAGGGTTCTTGCAGCCCCTATGGGTCTGCATGAGCATCTCCTCCACACGTCTGTGCTGACAGCCCCCTAAGGATGTAGGGTGTCATGTCCAGGTGGAGGGTTAGCTTGAGAGGTCTGAATACCACCTGCCTCAGTCTCCCCCAGGCCCAGAGCATCAGGCCAAGTGGTGAAGCCGGACCTGGAAGCTGGTTCTGGTTCGGTCTGCAGAACGGGGTTTGGGGCTCTGAAGAAGGGTCTCCCCGGGCTCCATAGAACAGCCTGGAAAATCCTCCCAAGTGGGAAGGAAGGAGGGACGGTGGTGGGGAAACAGAGGACAGACAGAAGGACAGAGGAAGGAGGAGGAGGAGACGGAGGAAGAGAGGGAAGGAGGTCCCGGTCTCCAGGGCTCGCAGAATAGTGTGTCCCTTCGCCTCCCAACTTCGTCACCGCTGGCTGTGGGGCCTGGGGACACCACTGCCCCTCTCTGAGCCTGGGTGCAGGGACAGCCGCTGCCTGGCAGGGTGGCGTGAGGCTTGCAGGAGCGGGGACGGAGCCCAGGACAGCAGGGGACTGTCAGCTGTTGTCCTCAGTGCATTGTGTTGCTAGAAACCCTTTCAACCACACTTCTAACACGTCCCTTCGCCGGGGAGGCTTTGCCACCCCAGTTAAGGGTCCTCTGGATGAGTGCGCTGTCCAGGAAGCTGGGGGAGGGGATGCCGGGGACACCGCCTACTTCCTGGGAAACCAGCTGGGGAGGGGGAAGGACTGCAGGCAGCCCAGGATTCTGTGCAGCCCTCAGGTCGGTCGCTGGGTGTCTGTGCCCCATGTGTGTGGCCCGGGCCGGGCTGTCTCTGTGAGCTGTTGGGCCTCCCTCCAGGTCAGCCCCACGCTGGGCACAATCATCCCCGCAGCTGGGTCCCCACATTAGCAGGGGCCGGGCTCCCCTGGGGGCGGCGTGGGAGGTCAGGGGAACCCCACGCGATCCTCTGTCAGCCCCGGGGCCACTATCGATCCCATCTTCCACCGTGCCCCTCCCAAGAAGGGCTTGCAAGTGACCGGCCACCTCCCCTGCCCTGTACCCCCAGGGCCACACACGGAGTCCTCATCTGTCTGTCTCTCGTCTGACTGTCCCACTCTCACCCTGTACCGCGTGCCATGGCGTTGCGAGCATCCTCTCTGCTTCACAGCTTCCTGGGGATGCCCGTTGCAGGTGGTGACACGGAATTTCAGAGAGACCAAGACGTCACAGCTGGCAGGGCCACGCTCCCCGTCCACGCTGGCACCAGAGTCCCCGAGCGGGGCGCCGTGGGTCTGGGGCGCAGGGCAGGCGGTCTGCAAGCGGCGCCCGCTCTCCTCCGGTCCTCCGCTGGTCCCCCGAGACGGTGTAGGTCCTGGCACTGGGGAGGGAAGCGCCGGCTGTCAGGGTGATTACAGGAAGCTCTGCCGCTCGCTGGTGCTGGCTGCTATTTTGGGAGCTGTGTGCCCGGCTTCTGCAGAGAAAGCATTGAAGTCGTGGCCGCATCCGAGTGCATTGATGAGCCGTGTCCGGGTGGAGGCCCAGGGCTGTCGCTCAGTTTAGCCAAGTTGGAGACAGTGTTTGGAAACGGCAGCGGGGGGGCTGTCCATGCAGCTCTGCTCCGATTGGGGCGGAAGGGATGGGGCCTCATCCTGCTCCCTCCCCCGTCCCTGGCTGTCCCCGGCCCCGGGTGATAAGCCTCCCTCAGCTGCGCTGGCACCCTGCTGTGCCTCTTGGCGTGGGTTGGGGGGAGCTGTGTGACTGTGCTCAGGTCACCTAGCTTCTCTGGGCCTGAGCCTTGCCACCTGCTAAGTGCAGAAGAGGGCGGCACCTGCCTGGGAAATAAGGGTCCTTAGGAGATGAAACGGGTTCCTGAAGCACTCAGAGCACACTGGCCCCACGGGGGCACAAACACTACAGGGCCCACAGCAGGGAGGCCGGGCAGCCGCGGCCGGCCCACAGCGCCCTCTGGGCTCCCTGCTCGGCGACCTGCTGTCCTGGCAATGTGGATGGTACCCGAGCTGCGTGTGAACCCAGGGCCCCCGGAGCCTCTGTGCTAAGGACCACCCCGCCCCAGCACTGGCCCGGGCCGCAGCCTCACCTCTCTCCCTTCCCCATCCCAACGGTCCTGGCATTTCCCCCAGGGACACCTTGCAGAGCCCCCAGAGTGGCTGCCCCATGTATCTGGAAGCAGCACCCAGGGATTCCGATCCACGTTCTCCCTGGGAGGCCACAGCAAGAGAAAGGTAATGCTGGAGAAGAAGCCTGCGAATGCCAAGATGCCCTCATCTCAGCCTGGAAGAGCCCTCCGGCGCGGGGTGGGAGGGCTGGGGGCTGCATTCCCGCCCAGATCAGGTGCCGGGTCGGCTGCAGCCCACAGCGCTGTCCCCTGGCTGGTCTAGGCAGGATACCTGGGCCAGCAGGGACCAGACTGCAGGGGCCTGGCCGTGGGGGAGGCCAGGGTGTCTCTGTGGGATGACAATCCTCGGCCCACCTGAGCTAGCCTGCTTCCTGGGCGCTGGGGGCTGATGGCAATCACAGAGGTCTAGAGGGCCCCTCCAGGAGACACATTCAAAATAGTAACCAACACTGCAGGGACCTGGTCCAGCAGAAGGACCCTGGGGTGCATCCACGGTGCCAGGCATTCATGGACAGGCCAGGGATCCTGGGTTCGGGTAGGGCTGCAGGATAGTGGCCACTGGCCCACTCGTTTTACAGTGTCACAATCAGGTGTGGTGGTGCACACCTGTGATCCCGGCACTGGGGAAGCTGAGGCGGGAGGATCTCCACAAGTTCAAAGTCAGCTGGATTAACACAGTAAGTTCAAGGCCAGCCTGAACTACATTGTGAGACCCTGTCTCAAAACAAACAAACAAACAAAGTGCTGTGACCTTTGCCACATCGCTGAAGACCAGCTCTGGCCCGAGCCCCACCTTGGGGTCCCCTGAGGGGAGACCCAGCAGGCAGGTGGCCAGTGATGGGGATCTCTGTGGCAGCCTGCAAGACAGACGGTGAAGGACGGAGAGGAGGGTTGGGGGTGGAGAGAGGCTCTTTCCTGTGGTTCTGGGGCTGGGACCAGGGTCCTGCTGTCCAGCGTGCCGGGTGAACTCTCGCGCTGAGCACGCCCAGGCCATCGGGAAGTGTTTGTGGCTGCAGACACCAGTGGGGAGGGACACGGAGGAAGGCTTGCAGGGAGCCCGTGTCATTAGCCCGGGCTGTGGGCCACGCACAGAGGCCTTCCCGCACGTCTCAGCCACCCGCCACTTCAACTCTCAGGCAAAGAGGTCCATCTAGGCGCACAGTGTGCAGAGGTTTCTGTCCTGCTCAGCCTGCTCCAAGGCAGGGCGGCCTGGCAGAGGGGCACCGTGGAGGTGAAGCAGATGGGAAACAGGGAGTACAAGGGAGGAGGGGGGAGCTGCACCCTTCCAGACCATGCCCCTGTGCCCGGCTTCCGAGGGGCCCCAGCTCCCAATGGCAGGTTGGCTCACAGCGCAGCCACCTTCCCAAAGCCTGGCCTGCGGGAGCAGGAGGCCCTGGCAGCTGGCTGTGCTCCGCGGAGGCCTGGCCTTCGCCTAGAGTGCTGGGGCAGGCTTGGTGTGGGCTGTGTGTGTTCGTGGTGTGCGTGTGGTAGGTGCATGTGTGGTGGTATGCGCAGTGTTCCACTCCGGGTGGCCTCTGCCTTGCAGAGGGAGTTTATCTGCTTGGCTGGGCACCGCTCGAGGCCACGGAAGACCATGGAGCCTCTGATTATGCCGGGTGCAAATCCATTTCCTCCGGCTCTGCGGGCCCGGGTTGTGGAGGGCTGTGCTCGGCTTTATTGCAAAATGCATTATTTTCCCTCCTCTCTCAAAAATATTTATCTATGCTAATTCAGCATGGGAGCCAGCTAAGTTCTGCATGGGGAATCACCCTATTAATTCTGCCGCATGGAGAGACAGCGTCCGGTGGCAGAGTTTCTGCTGCTCCCTCCCGAGGGGCAGCCTCTCCCCTTGAAGAAGACCCCGGCCGGGAGAGGGGCGGCTGTCTGATGCCGCCTGGGGAGGCCCTGAGGACCGGTGCTTGCTGCCCCTTCCTGCACAGGCCGGACACAGCAATTGCCGTTGGTGTGGGAGCTGGCGGAGGGCCCGCTGTGGCCACTGTCTACACCGATGGGTTCATCCGGACCAGTCTCCTCCAGCCACCTGCCGGGTGACCTTGGCGAGTGACACCGCCTCTCTGGGCCGATTTCTGCATTTACACCACGAGACTGGGCAATGACTCCCAGAGTGGCCCTGACGGGTGAGGAAGGGCGTTCATGTCAGTGTGCAGAGCCCCAAGGCTGGTGAGAATCAGGCGTCACATTCCCATCTTTCAGCAAGGAGGCTGCTCCGGGTGGGAGTCTTGGGGGTCTCTGACCCCTAATGCCTGTGAAGAGTTCCCACCCACCACCCTCCCATGTCTGCACTCTGCACCCCGGACCCCTGGGGTCACCTGGGCCCTCCTCTGCCTGTCCAGTCAGTGCCCAAAGCCGTGGCGTGGCCTCCCCACGCGTCCCCTCCCTGACTCCTGTTTTCCTGCCCGCCCCTTCCCACACATCTGCCCTCCCCGTGCCATGTTGTCAGCAGTCTACAGACATCGTCCCCGGAAGCTGCCTTTCCTCCAGAAAGACCCGGATGGGCTCCAGCACCCGCCTGCTGCAAGCTCCCACCCTGGCAATCCTGGGGCTCCCGGCCGGCAAGGCCCCCGAGTCCTCCTCGGTGACCGCTTTGGCAACTGTGCGGGAACCAGGTTGACCACTGGGCTGGGAGGTGGCTTCTGGGAAATGCTGTCTTACTTTTCCCTTCTGTCCCGTAGGCAGTGACTTACACATCCTCAAGCTTTCCTTTTTAGGGCGTAGTTCAGTGACTTTGACAAGGCCACCAGGACAATGACGATCCGGGATGGGGCTGTCACCCCAAACTCCCTGTGCCCCTCGGCCAAGTCACGACCTCCCCCAGCCTGCTCCTGGTGACCGCAAAGCTGGCTTCTGTCTCTAGAGCCCTTTCCGTTCCCTGAGCACTGTCCGAGGACTTGCTTGGCGTGTAGCTTTCTGCATCTGGCCTCTTTCATTTCGGGTTTGAGAGTCGTTCCATTCTCTCCTTTTTCTGGAGGGTGGCACGGCCTTGTGTGGACGGTCAGATTGCATGCTTATTTACCAGGCCAGAGACCTTCGGGGTGTGCTGGTTTTGGGGCACGATCAATACTGCTTGCGCACACACCGTGTGGAATTGGTGTGGGTGTGTGTGCCACTCACTTGGGGACACCCTAGGAAGAGACATGCTGGGTCGTGTGGGAGATGAGAAGCCGCCAAATTAGTTTCCAAAATGGTTGCTCTACTTCGCATTTTCCCAGAAATATATAGGAGCGTGTTTGTTCCGCTTTCTCACACACACTCAACAAATTTTAGCCCTCCCGTTCTGTGCACAGTGGTGCTCAGGATGATAGTGGTAATCAGCTGAGGAAAAATTTACATTTACTTGGATTGTTTTCTTTTTATTGGGCTTTGAGAGTTCTTTACATATTATGGACATAGTTTAGAGGTATGATTTGCAGATATTTTTCCTTCCAGGCTTTTAATTTTCTTCCTTTTCTGCGACTGTCTTTAGTTGTGCTATCCTGGCTGCCTTGATGCACTGATTCAAAACGTTTCCCTTTCATGGTCATTTTGACTTTGGGGAAGAATCAGAAGTTGCAGGAGCCAGATCCAGGGAATACGGTGGATGAGGACAACAGCATGGTGTTTTTACGAGCTGCCTTTCTGTTGGATGGCCTTAGTGTGTTCCAAGCAAGCGCAGCCTTTCTGGGGAGATTCACGGCAGTGTGTATTTTACTGTATTAAACTTTAAAAATGTAACCATTCACTGTATATTTTGATCACCCCTATGACGGTGTCTTCAGAGGAGATGCTTTTAATTTTGATCAAGTCCAATCTGTCAGTTTTATCTTTCAAGAAACAAACTGTGATTTTAGGTATTCGCTTAACCTAAGGGCACTGAGGGTAAACCAAGGGTCCCAGAGACTTTTACTTACATGCTCTGTTAGAGGTCTTATTGCTGTGGGCTTGCACTTCGGTCTACCTTCCATATTGATTGAGTTTTGTTCCCAAGGCTCGAGATGAGTATTCAGGTGGCCCTCTTCCTCCTCTTTCCTTCTCTTTCTCCTCTTCCTCTTTCTTTTCCCTCCTCCTCCTCCCCTCCCCCTCATCCTCCTTGCAGAGAGACGTCTAATTGTTCCAGCCCCATTTGCTGGAAGACTCCGTTCCTCAATGAATTTCCTTTGCACGTTTGTCAGAAATCAATTGCCATAATGTGCAGGTCTATTTTTGGCCTCCCTGTTCCGATCCATCGATCCCGTCTGCCCCTTCTCCTGTACTGCGCCTCCTGATGACCGTAGCTTTATGCGAAGTCTTGAAATCGAGTGGTGTGATCTTCTGGCTTTGTTCCTTTTAAAAGACTTGCTTTAACTATTCTAGTGTCTTTACTTCCTCGTATCAATTTTAGAGTCAATTTCTACAAAAATCACGCTGGGATTTTGATTGGAACTGCATTGTATGTATAGACCACTTAGGGAGAAATTGATACTTTAGCAATATCAAATCTTCCAACTCAAGGATATAATATATCCATGTATTTAGGGCTTTGATTTCTTCCAAAAGTTTTGTCGTTTCAGCATGCAGAATTTGAATATGTTTGGTAAGATTTATGCCTAAGTTTCTCATGACTTTTGGTCTCATTATAAAATGGTTACTTTTCAATATCAGCTTCAAATCGTTTATTTCTCACACATAAAACTGCTCTTGATTTTTTATGTATATTGGCCTCATAGCTATAGTCTTGTTAAGTCCACTTGGTAGCCTTGGTAAGTTTTTAGAGACTGCTTGGGATTTCCTGCACAGATAATTATGTCATTCGCATTCTTTCACTCTGTATGCCTTTTCATTTCTGTTCTTGTTTATTCACTGACTAAGACCTCCTAGACAAAGTTGGATAGAAATAGTTAGTATGGACATTGCTACTTTTTACTTGATCTTAGAGGAAATTAGTCTTTCACCATTAAGTGCAATGTTAGCTGGAGGTTTTTTCATAGTGCCCCTTTCTCAGGTCCAGGAAGTTGTTTATTTGCTTTTTGATGCTGGGGATCGAACTCAGGGCCTTGTGCTTGTGAGGTAAGTGCTCTGCCACTGAGCCAAGGAAGTTTTTAATCATGCATGGATGTTAAAGGAGTCAGAAGGGACTGGATATGATGCCTAGAATGGTAGCAGCCATTTTGTGACAATGAGGAGAACTAGTTGAAGGATCAGAGTCAACTCATTGATGATAGAAGTGTGTGAGATGCAAAGAACCTGGCTCCTTTCCATCATTGATCCATTGAGTTTACTAATCCTGGACCCTTCCTCACCAGCACTATTCATGTTATGTAGAAAATTAAATAGCTTCCTCATTCGCACCTTGGAGGGCTGAAGTTTTGTTCCATACGCACTAAGGATGAGGACAGAGGGCAGGGCCTTTTTCTTTTTACCGCCTCGGGCCTAGACTGCCCTGTGCCTAGACTCGTGCCTGGACTATAGCAGGTGCTTGTTAAATTCTTGCTGCATAAGTTGGTTGGGGCGAAGGCCCAAGGTGTCTCATTCAGAGAATGGGTTTGGGTCCATCTGAAGGGCAGGCCCGGTATTTCAGACAGTGTCACAGAACAGGGGTGGTGGCTCTGAGCTGTGGAAGGGGATGTCAGAAACCCGAGTGGGCATGGACCGGGCTTAAATCAGATGCCCGCCTTGGAGTGCGAGCGTCGTGGAGAGGGGAAGAGCCGGGGGAACAGGTGGGGGTGCTGCTGCTGCGCCCTGGGAAGCTGTCTTTCCCCTCTCCGGGAACAGCAAGGCTGAGACGTGCTCGTTAGTTGCGCGGCTGTTCCAGAAACAAACTTCAGCCTTTGACAAGGACAGGAGCGTGGGGAGCCCCAGGACTCGTGGGGAGCTGCTCTTGGCCTGGGATCCTGCTCATGGGCCATGCTGAGCTCGGGAAGTGGCACCCAAATGTCACCTCGCCTGTCCCATCCTTCCCTGCCTGGGGACACCGTGCCCTCCTGCAATACTCCATAGCGCTGCTAGTGTGCTGGGGCTGGGGGTCCCTTTGTTCCCACACTCCGCAACTTGCCCCCATGACGGCAAATAGGTCCTCACCTTGGCATGTCCTGGACTCCCTGGAAGTGTGCTCCGGGTGTGGAGCCCTCAGGGTTAGGCTCAGATGCCCACCCTGTGGCAGGCTGGTGGGGGGCACACAGCTGGCCTGTCTGTGCGTCTCCATCCGTCAGCAGGGCACCATTGGCACCAGGCCCAGAGGGTGAGGCAGGACCTGGCCAGTGCTGGCTCTGCCCGACCTAGCAGAGGGTGGCCCGGGGCTCAAGGCCATGGCACGGGGGACAAGGGTGACTCCAGACGGTGACCAGGAACGGTTCCCAGGGAGCCCAGGCAGCCCCAGCAGCTGAAGCCTGGGAAAGCCACTGGGAGACAGCCGCCTCGGTGACCCTGGAGGGTGACGGTGTCCGCAGGGCAGAGGCCCCCCGGCAGGGAGCCACATACAGGCCCTGCGGCATGAAAGTCAAGGGGATGGCGGGGGCAGGGTGGGTGGGCTCGGTGCCTGGAGGTGACTGGGTACCCAGAGATGCCATGTCCCTCCCACTGCCGTCACTGTGACCAAATACCTGAGCAGAGGAGGGCGGGTTTGTTCTGCTCCATTTGGGAGGTTTCAGTCCATGGCGACCGTGGTGAGGCGGAGACATCACGGTGGACGGGCAGAGGAGAGCCGCTCACTGCAGGGCGGCCAGGAAGCAGAGAGAGAGGAAGAGGTGGGACTGGGCTTAGTCCCCAGGGTCACACCCCGGGACCCACTGTGGTCTCATGAGTGGGGAGCCACTAGCAGTCCAGGGCCCGTGTGGTCCGGTCATCTCTGGAAGCACCTGGTACCCCCAGAAATATGTTTCTGATTTCCTAGATCCTTCTCGGGCCAGTCAAGCTGACGAGAGTAAGCAAGTGGGGGTCTCCAGTCACACCTGTAACCCCAGCGCTCGGGAGGCCGAGGCAGGAGGATCGCTGTTGATTTTGAGGCCAGCCTGGGCTGCACAGTGTGTTCAGGCCAGGCCGCTCTACATGGCGAGAATCTGTCTGAAAAGGAACACAAAACAAAACAAAAAACCACTGAGCGATGCACACAGGGAGTGAGGGAACTGAGGTGCTGCAAGCAAGCTGGTAGGCCTGATCTACCCACTTTGGGGGCCCAAGGTGGCCGCCGCTTGCTCTGCGAGTGGGCGGCGGTCCGTGGCCTGCGGAACAGCGGCTAAAGGCTGGGCGGAGGGCGTGGGCCAGTGGAGCAAAGTGGGGGCTGGGGCGAGGTGCGGCCCGGTCTGTGTCCTCCGCAGGGGGAGGGGGGAGACCGCGGCTCCCAGGAGGCGGAGCCGGCACTCCGGTGCAAGGTCCTTCCCCGTGCCCCGCCCCGGGCCAGCGGCCTCAGAGCACAGCGAAGGGGCCACCCACGCCACGCGGTCACCTGCAGCCCAGGCCTGCTGCACCCGGCCTCAGGGCGCCCCCGATGTCCCTCATCTGCCCGGCTGGGAGGCGGACCAGGCGCGGTGCCCAGCGCGTCCCCGCCCCGGGTTTGCGGTCCCCGCGATGGGCCTGGGGCCCTCGGTGTGGGGAAGAGGAGCAGGCGGCCAGCGCCCCGGTCATGGCCCGCTGTCCGGGACCCGCACTGTCCTCTCGCTGGTGACCCGGGCTGCCGGCTGAGGTCCTGAGCCTGCGCTGCACGGTGGCCAAGGACCCCAGCACCCTCTGCCCTGCTGAGAAAGAACTCTGCCTGCTTGGTTTCACCCACCACGGGGAGCGCTTTTCAGTCCACTTCCTGTGGGTTTAGGGGTGTCTGCATTTCGGGGTGTCTGCACTTAGAGGCACCTGTCATTTAGGTGTCTGCACTTAGGGGTATCTGTCATTTAGATGTCTGCGTTTAGGGGTGTCTGCATTTAGGGGTGTCTGCATTTCGGAGTGCTTAGCGTTGTGTTTCCTGTTTTGGTGACAGTAATTGACTCCCCTTTAAGGGAGCCCCTCTCCATCAGGTCTGCCTGTTGGACTCAATGGTCAGTAGATGCAAGCTGGTCCTGTGAGAACCCCCACCCATTCTGAGGATTCTGGGACACGGTGCGCTGGCTCACCCTCTCTGCTTTGCCCTGGAGGGAGCCCGGCTCCCAGGCATTCTTGCTTTCTGGTTTCTTGGCAGTGCTGGCCAATGGGATACAGAGCAGATCAGAGAGAATGAAGAGGAAAGCCAGGTGTCCCTCTCACCGTGGCGTCTCCCTGGTGGCCCCGCCCCCGAGCCCGCAGCCCTCTTCTCATGGCCTTCAGTCTCAAGGTTGGTGGTGCCTCCTGCTGGGCTCATCCTGGGGTTGTTTGGTTCTGTGTGGTCCATCCAGGGTGCAACCAGCCCCTCGTACTAATGCCTTCCGCTGGATAGACCCGGAGTGGTTTCTGTTCTCCAGCATGGTATGCACGGAAGCAGGTCAGACTGAATGCTTCTGGGAACAGTGTGCTAAAAATTCTGCCTGCCGGTTCTTATGGCTGAAATATCCAGCCTGTTGCCCTGCAGCTCCTGCCCTGCCGGAGGCCTGCTTGTCCAGCTGTGCTAGACCCTTCCCTCCGGCTCCCTTCTGCTGTGATTTCTGTGTCCAGCACTGTTGCCAAAGGACTGTAACTCCTCTACGGACAGGATTTTCCCTAGTTGGGCCGTGGCCTCTGAGTAACTGGCATGCACTCACGGTTCTGCAGTGAAAACAAAGCCAAGAAATTGTTTGTTTGCTCTTTTTTCTCTCTCTTGGCCACCTCCCAGAGCCACGGGCTTCACTTTGATCTGGGAGTGCATTAGTGTTACTGGATCCGGTCCAGATGTTGTGAATGCAGGGCTGGTACAGGGAGCCCCAGGCATCGTTTGCATCTTTGGGAAGCAGCAGTGAGCTACGGAGGCTGGAGGGCCCAAGCAGCCCAGGGAGGGCGTGGGGTTGGGCTGCCTTGGGCAGTATGCTTGTCCCTGGATCCAGGCACCTGGCAGTGTGATGGTCCTGGTGAGGGTCACCGGCCGGGAGAGAGCGGCTCCAGCCACAGAGGCAGGGCAAGGCAGAGTTAGTCCTGTAAAGCCACCCAGTTTGATCTATGCCGCAGATAGAGGGAAAAACTCATGCTCCCTCACTGACAAAACCTTTTGGAGTTCTGCTGCTGGGTTGGCATCTTATTTCCGTGTTCTCCAGTTCCCTGCGAGTACATCTTCGTCCACTCTTCAAGACCTCCGTGAGGTCCTCTCCCTTCCTCTGCTGCACAGCCCAGCTGGCAAGTCCCGGCTGAGACGGCATCATCCTGAAATGCCACTTTCCCCCGAGGACAGTCAGAGGCTTGCTGCATCTCCCTGCGAGCTCTCAGAGCCTCCTCGGGCAGCTGCAGCAGCTGGGATGAGGCTGCTGAGGACCGTGGCCCCTGGTGAGGCCCAGGCAGTCCAGGGGACAATGGCAAAGACAGCATGAAGGCGCAGCCAGCTACCCCGAGCAACAGCAACTCTGTCCCTCACTGGGCCCTGCCAAGAGCCGCAGAGGCGGTCACCAAGAGCACGGCTGTTGTCTTCCACACGCAACGAGGATGTTGCTTCTCCGTGTGACTGGTGGCCGTTTCCAATGACACCGTGGAGCAGGGGCTGCGTGGTTTACTCCTGACCTTTCCTTTGTGGTGTGACAGTGTCCTTCTCCAGCAGCTGGCCAGGATCCTTTCTCCCAAACAGAAATCACCCGGGTCCTTCCACTGAGGGAACTGAATATAGAGGCGTGCTCGCCACTTGGTGGCTGGTGAACTACGCAAGCTGGAGGTGAGGCTGCTGTCCCAAAGAGAGGATTTGCCGCCAGAGCCCAGAAGTGAAGGCACCTAACATCACTGAGAGCCATGATGGGGCCCGCAGGGGGAGCTGGGTCAGGTGGAGTTTAGGGGTGCTGTGGAGGGGTGCAGTTTAGGGGGAGCTGGGAAAATACGGAAGCGCGCCAGTGCCAGCAGTGTTGTCCAGAGCCTTCCTCGGGGGCTCTGCTGGACAGGACTGTCAGGAGCCGGGACAAGGAATCCTGGGAAATGTGGGCCCCACGATGGGGAGAGGTGGGGTGTGCAAAGAGGAAGTCTCAGATGTGGCATCCAGAGCCTGACGGCCAGGCTCAGCCCAGAGCCAGAGACCTCAAACTCCTGCTTCCCACACCCAGTGGAGGCCGGGACTGCGGTCCTGTCGACTTCGATCTCCAAGCTCTGAGTGACACATGGGAGGGTCAGGGAGGGTCACGGGAAACCCCACGGAGGAGCCAAGAGGCCACCATGCCTTCCACGCACACTTGGAGTCCCGCCCTTCTCCGTGCTTTGGCCGTGTGGCTTTTTTTTTTTTTTTTTTAAATTTTAAACCAAGAACATGTATTGGTATATTCTACATACAATGGTCACATTCATTACATTAATTCTGTACCTATACATGATGTATCTTGGTAGCCGTGTGGCTTTGACTGTCTCAAAGGTGACCCAAGATCTGTGTGGACCCTGGATGCTCTCATCTCTTTGGTGTGCCATGGTGAGGACTCAGGGCGACCAGAGACCCTGTGGGAAATGTCCCTTCTCTTCCTCGGCCAGTGGCTGCTGACACTGGTCCCAGACTTCTCTGTGGCCACTGCCCCGCGGGGCTGGGGGACTTCCACTCTGCCTGGACAGGGCTTCCTGACGGAGGAGGGACAGCCACTGTGGGGGTGGGGCAGGGCTCTGCAGCTGCAGGCCCCATCTGCTTGTGCTCTGGGGAGGCAAGGGGTGAGCCAGGAAGGGGGAAGAGACAAAGGATAGGAGAGGAAGATAAATGAGCTTGAGCGCTGGAGGGGGAGGCAGGCTGTGAGCCATGGCCTGCTTTCTTTCTGGAAGCCAGCGTCCCTGTCCCCAGCTCCCCAGCTGCAGTGCCCTGAAGCTGTCTTTTAAAGCCGTGAAAGTGGTCCGTAAAGGTGGGAGGAGAGAGTTGTCCCCAGAAATGAAGGGCAAGCGACATCTGGGAGGGGTTGTCTGAACAGGCTCGTGATCTGAACCAGGTCCAGAACCCAGAGGCTCAGAACCACTTGTGGCCACCCCTGGAAAAGAGACCCAGTCACCCACTCAGCAGCGCAGCTGTCTTGGTCAGGAAAGCTTGCAACAGTCACCTCCCAGCAAGTCTGGGTCACCTTGTCCTGTGTGCCCAGAGAGGCCTCATTAGCCAGCTGCCCCAGAGCCCACACCCTCCACCTTCCTGCGCCCGGACACCCCTGGGGGCGTGGGGGGTGATGGAGGACTGATGGAGCTGCTTGGTCCTGCATCTTCTCCATTGTCATGGCAACCGAGTGCTGTCTACACCCGCTGCTCATGCCCACTGCAGCGCCTTGGTCGGGGGGCCAAGGTAGGTGCGAGGGCGGCAGACTGACCTATCTCACGCTGGTCTCCAGGAATGGGGCCTGGGCACCATCCGGACAGTGGAGGCCCATGTGTGCCTCAGTCACTTGTCCCCATAAATGTGGCCAAGGCAGACTCCAGTTGGCAGCAGCTCTCCAGCCTGGCTTCCCGCGCCCTCCCCGGGGCGTGGCCAGCCTCCTGCTCTCTGGAAGTGTCCCTTGCCCCTGGAACTCATCATTTGGCCAGAGGGAGGTGCAACCTAGGTGCCTCCCTGCCTGTCTTGTTATTTTTCCTCACTGCTGAGACAAAATACCTGACACCCAACATTAAGGGAGGAAAGGTTTATTTAGCTCACAGTTTATAGAGGTTTCAGTCAATGATCAGCTGGATCCAAGGCAGGGCAGCACAGCAGAAGGCAGCAAGGTAAGCAAGGGCCCTTAGCAGCTTCTTTCTGCCCCTTATATCTCATCCAGGCTGCTGGGGATTAGTGTGGTGCCAAACCGATCAGTGGATTGATTTGTGGTGACACTCCCTTACTCCCAGCATCACATGCTTTAGATCCAGCCACCTCTGAAAAAGCCCCATCTGTGACCGCATGAGGCTTTGGGTGGACATTTAGGCACAAACCATAACACCGCCAAAGCCAGCCCTGGCTACCACCACCTGTGGGGCAGCCCCACGGGCAAGCCGCGGCCGCTCCGGACTCTAGCCCCAAAGCCGCCCCACCTCTGGCTTGGCCGGGAAATCGGGACAGCGGCTCCTTGTCCACCTGCCGGGGCCAGAACCTCTCACCAGGTGGGGCCTATCGGCAGTGTGCCATCTGTCCATGGATATGACCTCCTGCCTCCCTGCCCCTCACTGCCAGGGTGCCCTCCCTGTAGCCCTCTCAATTCGCTCCTCTCTGTCCACTGTCACCTCTGGATGTCCCTCCTGCATCCTGCTGTTTATTCCAAAGCATGCTGCTAACTGTCAGAGTTCACTTGCTAGAACCCTGTTTACTGTCTGCCTCCTTGATCATGAGCCTGGTGAGGACGGACTGTCTGCCCGCAGAGGACCTCAGTCCGAGGAGCTCGAGCCTGGAATAGAGGGAAAGCTGCCCCTTCATCTGTGCCTTCCCTCAGAGGCACAGGGGCTGGGCCCCGACGGAGACACTCAGCAATCTTGGTCCAGGCGGAATGGCCCAGTGTTTCCACTGATTTGAAAGTAGATGCCAACTGGCTGTGGCACACCTGCAATCCCAGCACCTTGGGAGGCTGAGGCAAGAGAAGCACAAAGTCAAGCCCAGCCTGGGCCATTTAGTTACCTAGTGAGATCCTATCTCAAAATGGAAATGAAACAGGACTGGGGATGTAGCTCAGTGCGAAGTTCCTGGGTTTAGTCCTTAGTATCACACACACAAACATTAGGTGCCCACTTTTTTTTAAGGATCAAAGTCTTTGACAGAAACAAATTAGATTTCCAGGGAAGCATAAGCGAGGGTAATAGAGGAATGAATAAGATTAAACTACACTATATGAAAATGCCACCGGAAACCCAATATTTTATAAAATTATTATGTATAATTAATAAAAATATACACTCAACATTTTAGATTCTGAATTCTCCTGAGAACTTGAGGAACCTGGCCACTCTTTGCCCTGTTCCCACCACACGGTTGCTTGCTGGAGTGTGGCAGAGGCTGTCCGTAGGGGGAGCACAGTCAACCTCAGCACTTGGCCAGCGCCTGCTGGCCCCATTCCTCTTTTCGCTAAGCTGCCGGCCCTTGTACACTGGAGTTCTGCTCCTTGCTGACTCTAGTCATCCTTCCCCATCCCTGGCAGGGCCTTCCTGCTTTGTGTCTGACCCTGGGCTGGGGTCACACTCAGTCCCACGGTGGGTGGGGCAGAGAGGGAGATGATGCCCCAGGGCCTGGAGAAGCAGAATTGTCCCAGTAACCAGTGTGGAGCAAGTGATTGGGGAAGGGAGTAGGAGGAGGGCAGAGTAGAGCCTGCCAAGGAGGCTGGGTGTGCTGAGGAAGCTGCTGCTGGGTGGGGGGTGTGGTCAGAGGTGCAGTTAGTTGACTCTGGGGGAGAGGACGGGGCTGAGCAGGGGCCAGGCACCATGCACTGAACTGGCATGCTCAGCCGGATTCTACTCTGGACGATGGGAGCATGATGTGTCAGACAGGGACGTGTCTTCCAGAAGACTTCCAGCTGGCAGCTTCCTCAGGCCTGGCTCACCCGAGAAGATGCGCTTTGTGCGGGAGAAAGGCCAGCTATTCGCGTAGACCTGGGGTGACACTCTCAGGGTGGGGTTCTCTCTGGAGTTCTCACTGCACTGTCAAAGGGTCTAGATTTTGCACTGTAGCTGTCTCTTTGCCTGTCCTGCTGCCTTCCCCCTCTTGTCACACAGGCCGATCCCCAATGCGTATATTTCACCTCCAACCTGCCTGGCATGTGGAGCGAGGCAGGCTGGGAATGTAGGTGCCACCTTGTGGGAGCCAGGAGTTAGTTAAACCAGGAGACTCCAGTGCCAGTTTGTGCAGGGAAGTGGACTGAGTGAGGCTGTGACTGTGGCACAGAAGACAGGAGGGGTCAGCCATGGTGGTGAGGGTGGGTGAACTCGGGCTCAGAGCCTGCTCTGCAGTTTCCTGGTGGTCCCGGGCAGGTTGCTTCGCCTTTCTGAGCTGCAGTGGGTGGTGTTGTGGTTTGTGTTTCGATGTCCCCCTAAAGCCTCAGGTACTCCTAGGCAGGGCTTTGGGGAGGTGGTTGGGTCATGGGGTGGACTGCTAGGAGACGGGATCTGGGTGGAAGAGGAGGGTCACTGTGGGTGTGGCCTGGAAGGGTCTGTCTCCCTTCTGGCTCCTCCTCCGTCTCTCTCTGCTCCCCACTGCCATGCAGGGAGCAGCTTTTTTCTGCCATGCTGCCCTGCCCTGGAGCCAGCTGACCACGGACTGAAACCCTACAAAGCGTGAGTCAAAATAGACCTCTCCTTAACTCTGTGGCTGTTAGGTATTGTATCCCAGTGACATGAAAGGTAATTAAGGCAGATGGTGTCTGTAAAAATACTATTATACCATGACTACCTTGCGGGGTTGTGGTGAGGGCGTGTGGAGATGACACGCTTTACAGTCTCAGCTGAGTGCTTGGTGTGAAGTATATCCCCTTTCACAAAAGGGGGCATTGGCGGGTTTTACATCGACTACGAAGCCATCAGTGCAAACATCTGCCCAGTGTGAACACCCCCAACCTCCAGGGAGACCCCTCTGGTTAAGAGAATTCCCAGCAGAAACAACAGGACCTGCTGTGGGCATATCCACCGAAGACGTGTCAGGTTTTTCAGAGGCTGGGGGTCGGCTGGGGGTCTAGGAGGCATGATGGAAATATATGGTGAAGGGTTAAGTTAAAAAACATCCATTGTCATGAATCTCGCTCAAAATCTGCCCCTTCGTTTCTAACACACCGATCCCACGGTCTGGCCACTTTCTGCAGCAGCTCAGGAGGCCTCTTGCATAAGTTGTGCCGGTGTGGCTGCCTTGATGTTCTGAATCGATTCAAAATGCTTCCCTTTCATGGTTGTTTTAACGTTGGGGAAGAGCCGGAAGTCACATGGTGCCAGACGTGGTGAGTAAGGGAGACAAGGACACGACCTCAGGTTTGTACGAGCTGTCTTTCCATTGGATGGCACCAGCAACAGCATTCACTGTGTTTATGATCACACCTCATAAAGACACTCAGGAAAGAGGACTCCAGACCTGCTACAGAAATTGGCAAGAACGCTGGGACGAACGTGTTTGAAGTGAAGGGGAGGATTTTGGGAGCAATGCATGACAATGTGTCTCTTACCGTAATAAATTTTTTAAAATGTAGCATTTACGTTGTCACCCCTCGCCCATCACTGTCTCTCTGCAGCCCAGGGGGCCGTGGGCCCAGGGGTCTAGGAATCAGGTCCTCAAGCTCCTGACTAGCACGGAGGAGGGAAGAGGCGGACGTGACCAGGGCCCAGTGTGCTGAAGCAGGAGGGTCCTATCAGGAAGTGTGATCAGTCTCTGCCAGTTGATAGTTCCTCTACACTGGGGTAAAGAGCTGCTGTCTGGGGGTCTGGGGTGTTCCTGAACCCCAGAC